>CAJUYI010000921.1:62598-90695 GCA_910591695.1 Galerucella pusilla | reverse complement strand
ATTCGGCCAAAAAAGATCAACATTACGGCCTTGGTACACAAATAACTATTTTGGAAGACCATTGGCAATTTGACTTTGCAATTAGTTTAAATATTTGCTGATATATCATGGGATATCGAAAGTTATTATCTTAATTCATTATCTTGGTTATTAAATTTTTTTTATTATCTTAACTATCTTGAAATTTTAAGGTTGTGAAATTTCAATTTTCTCAATTATCTTAAAATTTTCATTACCTCTTTGTTGAAAATTTTTAGTATTTTAATTGTTTTAAACATTTTTATCTACATGCTCGAGATATCAACTTACATTACAAAAAGAATTCGTTTTGCTTATCTACATTCAATACCTTACCTAATATCTTGTCTACCTAATTTTTTTTATCTACTTTTTCATTATCTCTATCTATGATCATTCCGAAAGATTGATCTAGATATTTCACTTGTAGACATACCTTCATTTTGTCTATATTTTATTGTATACCTTTCCCTTTGAATTTTTTTGTTGGATTTCTCAATAGTGGGTGTTGGAGGAACTCAGAGTGGTCTGGGATGTGTTTCAGGGTTCAGCGTCGGGGGGTTAATCAGCCTGGGAGGCAGAGGTGGTTGAGGTCTGCTGTCATTAGTTAAATCTACTTGGGGGGGTTAACTACTGCGTCTGTGCCAACATGGTTCGCGTATCGCTCTGAGGATTTTCCAACAGTACTGTTGTGGGATGCCGTTGTCAATTTCTTACCTCCCTCAAATTTCAGCCTGACAGGGGCTATACTCTGTTAGGGGGTATATCGAGCCTCCTTGGACTAGTTATAGTAACTAGCTCCAAATTCAAAAACATTTTTTTCTCTTTTCGTTTTCTCTTATCGATAAATTCTTCATTTTGGGTGATTCATGTGTGTTGTCGTGGTATTTTAGGTTGAGATTTCTGCTGAAGCTGAGATTGAAGACCACGACGCGACTTAACATCTCTCGCGAGGTCCTTCTCGTTAGGTGGGGGGTGATCTCTTGATCTGGGATGCTGTGATAGGGCACATGTTGAGCCTGGAATATTGGAAGTTTTTTTTGTTTATCATTATATTATGTAGTATAATATAATGGAAATTTTTTTTTTTGGTTGACAGTTTATTCTGTTAGGGAGTCATATAAAGCTTCCTTGGATTTGCTCCTAAATTATATCTGTAACTATTTCTTTTGTTTTGCTTTGTTTCCTTCTCATCTGAGAACTATTTTTTTATATCGTCAAGAGGTTTAACATCTTAGGCAATGGTTATTAATTGTTAGTTTAATTGTCTGCTGCTTTGTGTGATGTTTTTTTTTCGAATGCTATACCTGCGCGATGACCAATGGCTACTGCGGACGCTAACTGGCAACCTCCCTGGTATGAGCTCGAAAAAAAAAATTTATCATATAGCATTACGTTATTTTCTAATTTTCTTCTTTGACCAAAGATACTTGGAAGTTTTTTTATTTTGTTTCCTTTCATTTTCTCATATTTTTTTTTTGGGCCAAGATATTCTTAGTAAGTTAGTTATATTGCTTATATTATTATTAGTACTTACTTCCTTATATTGTTTATATTATTATTACCTATCGACTGATATCAGGTGAAAAATTTTTCTTTAAGCTATTCACTGATTCAGTGATATCGATAGTTTATTTTTTTTATTCTCTTAAATTTTTATTTAACTACTGACTGATAATCGATACAATCGATCCATCAGACAAGAATTTATTTGTTTCGTTTATTAAATCTCGGGTTCCTTATTTTTAGTAAATTACTAATTCACTGATTATAAGTATATCAGTATTTTTTTTATAAGAAATCCTCTTAACGATTCGTTTATACCTGGTACTGGTTCCTTTCCTCATAAAATTATACCGTTCAAAATTTTTTTGCCTCTTCTTTACTTTACTATATCTTTTTTATGAATTCCTTGTGTGGAAATTCTTTTTCATTTATAAAAAATTTTTTTTTGTGAAAAAAAATTTTTTTTCCTGGTTGTAAGGGTGTGTAACGTTAATTTTATTCACTCTCCTTATATTTAAATATTTATTAAATTATCTTATGGGTGGCGAGTAGCCAGTCCTTTCTCATGCCCAGCGCTGAGAAATGTATCGATTTTAACTTTATCTATAGTCGATGAAAGACAAAATTTTAAGTTTATTTGCGGGTCAAATCGATACCGTCTATAGTAAAAATAGTCACTTCGGTTTACTATAAATTATTTGGTTTTCAATTTTAACACAAATGAATGAAGAATCCACTTACGGAATTTAATAGTATATTATTAAACGAGCAATTTATGATAGCCATAATTCACGATGGGTGACGTTTGCGTCACGAGCCGCAGGCGAGGGGTGCAAGTCACCCAAGTGAATTATGGCCATAAATTGCGAGTAGAATACTATACTTTGTCCACGACACTTAATTTATTTATTAATAAATAAAAGTAAGTAGCGATATTACTAACCTCAAAATGTTGTGGCAGCTACTTCAAATAATTTGACATATATAGAGATGGGCGATACTGTAGAAAGTATCAATACAACGTACCGTTATAAATATATTGTTTTGAAATACTTAATATTAGAAAATATCGTTATGAAAAGTATCAATACTAAAAATTACAATATTTTATAGATACGATATATGCCAGAAACAAATTTCCTGAACAAAATACACAGATTCAATAGTTTATTTCATATTGTACCCCCATCTCTAGTCGGGAATTATGAACCATAATACACTACAGTGTATTATGAACCATAATTCACGACAGTTGATATATGGGTACCATATACCTTTAGTTAGGAGGTATAATATTGACTTATTATTAGGTGGTCGTGGACAAATTACATTTCCATTCCAAACAAAGGTGTATGATACAGATATGCGACGTATGTGCATTATCATTCACATGATTTCATGTTTTATATTTAAACAGAATCAAGCAGAGATTTTGTCTTTCTGTGACAAAATGTTAAATTAACAACTTGAAATTTATTTGGTGAGAGTTTCACCTAAACTTTTTTTTCTAAGTGCATTCATGTGAATGGTAAGTAGTTTCGCTTAAATTCATATGTTACATATTTAACTTTGCTTTTCTCAATATATAGTAGCTTTTCTTATTATTTTCTCTAGCGTTCCAGTACCAGATATATCGATAACGTTTTTTTATATTTTTTTTGTGTTTTTTTTTATCTTGTTGAAGACACTTGATATACCTTTTAATATATTTACCGGCATTAACAATACATTTTTATTGCTTTCCTTCATTATTTTTTTTATAGTAAAATACAGGATGTTGCTTTTTTTTGTTTTATGAACCACGTTTTTAAATATTCATTTTTCAATCTGTACATCATATAACAACCAGCACCATTTTCATTTCAATCTCCAGATATCCTGCATTTTACTATGTTCATTTAACATATATCTGATTCAAGTGTTCTTTCTAGCACTTTCTTCGTACCTAAAGTTATATATATCTTTATATATATATAACCACTACTTCTTCTACTATTACTACTACTACAACTACTACTACCACAACAACTACTACTACTAATATGTTCTGGCAATAAACCTCCATAAGACACCGGACCTCCGAAAGACACCGGACCTCCAAAGACCCGGACCAAAAGACGCCAGACTTGAAGTCAGAAGAAGACAGGAAAGTACGGTCACTATTAACAATTAACAATTGTTGAAACCAGAGTACTCGAACTGTGATATATTTTTTTTTTTTTAAAAAGTCATTATACAACTTGTAAATTTAACAACGTAGTTCATATTCCTTCCCTTCCAACATTTCTAGGTTTGTTGATAGAGAGTGTTGAAAACAAGTCAACTAATATTATTCAGGGTGGCGCCCACTTACCTTAACTTTACTTAAATTCCTTAACGTAATTTATTGATTGTTTTGTTAACTTATTAAATTCATTTATTTCAATATAACTTCAATAATTTAAATAAGTAGTATTACCCGCGAACCGGTAAGACTACTCCCTGAATTTTTATTAGTTTGGTATCCGAATTCACACCTGAGGTGCTCTCCACATTGAGTCGCCGTTGCAATTTATCTTGCCTTATTATTTTAAATAAATATTAGGTAACAAAATTGGCGCCCAACGTGGGGAATTGATTCCAAAGAATCAGTACTTGGCTTCCTAGAACGCGTAAATTGTCTTAAAATTTCAAGAGGTATCACAGATGCTGAATTGTTTTCTAGCTCAGCTGATTTGTTTAGTGATCAAGCTTTTAACTGGTATCTAATTAACAGATGCAAAGTTCAAAATTGGGAACAATTAGTGACCAAATTGAAATCAGATTTCTTACCTTATAACTATCAAGATGATTTACTAGAGGAAATCAAGGCTAGAAAACAAGGTCAACATGAAAGAGTTACCCTCTATATTAACGCCATGTGTGGTTTGTTCAATCGTCTTGACGACAAGCCAAGCGAAAGTGCCATGATCCGTATCATTCGTAAAAATCTCTTACCTAATTATGCACAACCTTTAGCTTTAATTGATATTGATACTGTTGATATTTTGACGGAAAAATGTAAACGACTTGAGGAAACATTAACTTGGGATCAACAATTCACATCAAATCATAAGAATAGTCAATACTTACTTGAACCAGATTTGAGCATACCTAGTACATCTTTTAAGGATAATTCTTGTTTTAAACAAAGACAAAAAAATATATCAGTAGTATCTTCCACTTGGACTTGCTGGAATTGCAAACAAGCAGGTCATATGTATTATAACTGTCAAATTCCTAGGAAGTTGTTTTGTTTTGGTTGTGGACATCCTGATACTGTGAAAAGTAAATGTCTAAAGTGTTCAAAAAACGAACAAAGCGATGGTCGAGCTTCCCACTCTACTACAATCGCTCAGAAACCGGGAACATCAGGAAAATCCAACGTCAAAGCAAAGGCAAAATCGCAGGAAAAACCAGCAAACGACAAAAATTGAGGTTACCTCAGATAAATCCTATAAATTCCAGTTCTGAAAAAAAAATCTCTCCTTCTATCTTGAAAAAGGTTCCTACTGTAAGTCGCTCCGACTGGAATTCATGGCTTTTATTTGTTAAAAATTTCTATAAAACGAATTTAAGATCAAATTCAATTGTCTCACTCTCAAAATCTAAGTCTTTAGCAAATGTAGGATCACTGCTTTATAATGTTAAAGATGATAATCGACCTTATGTCGATATCATAATTTTCGATAAAACAATTTCTTGTCTTGTTGATACTGGTTCAAATATCTCATTGATTGGTTCTCGTGCATTGGATTTTATTCATAACTTATCGGTACCTATCTTAAGCGATGATAACTTAAAAATATCTACTGCAGATGGTAAGTTGCAGGACGTTCTTGGTTATATCGAAACATATGTCATCACGGACAAGATATCTAGGCTTATGAAATTTTATCTAATACCTTCTGTTAAACATGATATTATTCTCGGTATGGACTTTCTTAAAATTTTTAACGTAAAAATAAATTTCTCTAAATTATCTTTAACTGTAAATTCACTCTCGTTGGCTGTGGTCAATACAATTCGGGATATATCTCATTTAACTCCTAATCAAACTAGTCAATTAAATAAAACTATTGATCTCTTTAAAACTATTAGTCCTTCAGATAAAATCGGCAAAACTCATTTGATAGAGCATTTTATTGATACCGGAAATTCTCCTCCTTTTAAACAAACCCAATATCCCTTACCTCAGGCTATGCAAGCTTACCTGGAAAAGGAAGTCGATACTTTGCTAGAATTAGGTGTAATTCAAGAGAGTAAATCTTCATATTGTAGCCCTATCTGATTGGTTCAAAAGGGAGATGGTAAATATAGAATGTGTTTTGATGGACGTAAACTAAATAGTGTAACTTTAAATAAAGATGCTTATCCCTTACCTTCAATCGAAGTTATACTGAGTCAACTTCGAGATACTCGTTATATATCTAGTATCGACCTGAAGCAAGCATTTTTTCAAATTCCGTTAGAGAAATCTTCCCGGGAAAAAACAGCTTTTGCAGTTAAGGGTAAAGGTTTATTCGAGTATGTCACTACTCCTTTTGGGTTAGTCTCCGCTCCTGCTAGTATGTGTCGTTTGATCGATTTGGTCATTGGTCCTTCCTTAGAACCGTATTGTTTTTATTACCTGGATGACATCATCATTTGTACTCCTGATTTTGACAAACACATGGAAATTCTTCAGAGTGTTTTCGAGAAACTACGAGATGCCGGCTTGACGGTAAATTTAGATAAATGTCAGTTTTGTCGTTCTTCCCTTAGATATTTAGGTTATGTGGTGGATGAAAATGGTCTTCGTACCGATCCTGAAAAGGTTTCTGCTATTTGTGAGTACCCTGTTCCGAAAACTGCCACTCAGGTGCGTAGATTCTTGGGAATGGTTTCGTATAATCGTCGGTTTCTTAAAGATTTTTCTTCCTTATCTGCTCCAATTTCTGATCTTCTTAGTGAGCGAAAGAAACATCAATCTATTACTTGGACATCCCAGGCAAATCAGGCTTTCGAAAAGGTGAAAACTATCTTAACTACCGCTCCTATCTTGAGTAGTCCCGATTTCACCAAACCTTTCTTCCTTATGACAGATGCTAGTGATGTTGGGGTAGGAAGTGTTCTTTTTCAATTGGAAGATGGACTCGAACATCCCATAGCTTATATGAGTAAGAAACTCACAAAGAGTCAAAAGAAGTTTAGTACTACTGAAAAGGAACTGTTAGCAGTTTTGTTAGGGATTGATCATTTCAGATATTATCTTGTAGGTCGTCATTTTACCGTAATTACTGATCATTCTTCTCTTGTGTGGTTGAATAATATGAAAAAACCTTCTCCTCGTTTAGCTAGATGGATATTGCGATTGTCGCAATACAATTTCTCTATCGTTCACCGTAGATCTACCGGAACTGTGGTAGCAGATGCATTATCTCGTATACCTGAAGTTAGTATCTTAGACTTATCTACATTACATCCCGATAAATGGTATAATGACATGATTTCTCATGTTCAAGATTTTCCAGAAAAATACCCAAGTTTTAGAGTTGAAAATAACATATTATATAAACATGTCTTCAATAAATTTGGACCAATTAGCAATGTTTCCGATTGGAAAATTGTCGTTCCTACTAAAAATCGAAGTGAAATTTTACATCATTTTCATGATAGTCCAACTTCTTCTCACTTCGGTGTTTTTAAAACATTAGAGAGAATTTCTGAAATTTATTATTGGCCTAATCTCAGGAAATCAGTTTATAAATATGTTACTCGTTGTAAAATATGTGCATCTTGTAAACCATCTAACTTGCAACAAGCAGGATTAATGGGAAAATATCGTAACATTAACTTCCCTTTTCAATTGATATCGTGTGATCTTTTAGGGCCATATCCCCGATCTCGTAAAGGTAATCAATTTGCACTTGTTGTAGTTGACTGGTTCACGAAATTTGTATTAGTTCATCCCTTACGACAGGCTACCGCTCGTTCTATAGTTGATTTCTTAGAAAATCATGTCTTTCTTATTTTTGGAATCCCTCAAATTGTATCTTGCGATAATGGTAAACAGTTCACGAGTCATTTGTTCAAAAACCTCATGGACAAATATTCAGTACAAAAGATTTGGTATAATGCTAACTTTCATCCGCAAATTAATCACACTGAACGCGTAAACAAATCCATTGTCACAGCTATACGATCTTATAGTTATGAAGATCATAGAATGTGGGATGAAGAGATCTATAAAATTGCTGAAGCAATTCGGCTGTCGAAGCATGAAGTTACCGATTTCACCCCTTCCTTCCTTACCTTTGCTCGAAATGTTCCTGTCTCGGGAAATTTTTATGGTATAATTGCAGAAAATGCAAATAATCAGGTTACCATTTCCGATAAAATCCACCGAATTCAGGATACACAAGAAATGCCTAAAATTTTCGAAGTGGTGAGAAAAAAATTGCAAACAGCATATCGGCAGAGTAGTCAACGTTATAATTTGCGCAAACGAGATCATAGGTTCTACGTAGGTGATCGGGTTTGGAAGAAGAACTACCCAAAATCGGACAAAGCCAAAGCCGCTAAGTTTTTACCAAAATATACACAATGTACCGTATATCGCGTTATTTCTCCCTTAGTGTATGAATTAAAGGATGAAACGGGAAAAAGCATTGGTCGATGGCATATAAAAGACCTTAAAGCTGGTATCTTGTCTGATGATGAGTGTTCTGATATCGATGAATCCGATTCAACCACAACGTAACCATTTATACTTATATCTTTCCTATTTGTTAATTTTTTTTGTGATGTGTGTTGGTGTCTCGAATATTTTTTTTTATCTCTCTTATCGTAGAGATTTTCCTTTTCTCTGACTATAAATTTGATGATGACTTAACTTTCTTTCCCTACTGATTAGTAAAATAGAATTCGTGTTCTAGGATAAAAAGTAAAGTAATAATTATCTTCCTGGCCGGATGGAATTCTAATCTGAGAATTATAATAGAAAATCCGTTGGAAATTTTTAGAAAATTTTCAAATATTCAATAAATATTATAATTTTGTAAATTTAAAATGCATAGTCAAATTAAATTAAGTTTAATAAACCTGTTGGTGCACAAACATAAAGGTTATTAAATATTGGGTCTTCTTGATTTGAAGAAATTGTCGGATATACCCTAAGTATTCTTAAGGGTGATATTTAATCTTCATTATCTTATCTTAATTATCGTAGCTTACCTCAATTTACCTTAATTATCGTATCTTATCGTATCTAAGTGGACAAGGGATGAAACTTGTCTACTGTACTATAATATATTTTATAGTACTTATCTTTATCTTATCTTTGCAGACAAATAATGTCTTGTCTGTATTTATATACCGAAAGGGTATATAAAATTTTTTTTGGAAGACCATTGGCAATTTGACTTTGCAATTAGTTTAAATATTTGCTGATATATCATGGGATATCGAAAGTTATTATCTTAATTCATTATCTTGGTTATTAAATTTTTTTTATTATCTTAACTATCTTGAAATTTTAAGGTTGTGAAATTTCAATTTTCTCAATTATCTTAAAATTTTCATTACCTCTTTGTTGAAAATTTTTAGTATTTTAATTGTTTTAAACATTTTTATCTACATGCTCGAGATATCAACTTACATTACAAAAAGAATTCGTTTTGCTTATCTACATTCAATACCTTACCTAATATCTTGTCTACCTAATTTTTTTTATCTACTTTTTCATTATCTCTATCTATGATCATTCCGAAAGATTGATCTAGATATTTCACTTGTAGACATACCTTCATTTTGTCTATATTTTATTGTATACCTTTCCCTTTGAATTTTTTTGTTGGATTTCTCAATAGTGGGTGTTGGAGGAACTCAGAGTGGTCTGGGATGTGTTTCAGGGTTCAGCGTCGGGGGGTTAATCAGCCTGGGAGGCAGAGGTGGTTGAGGTCTGCTGTCATTAGTTAAATCTACTTGGGGGGTTAACTACTGCGTCTGTGCCAACATGGTTCGCGTATCGCTCTGAGGATTTTCCAACAGTACTGTTGTGGGATGCCGTTGTCAATTTCTTACCTCCCTCAAATTTCAGCCTGACAGGGGCTATACTCTGTTAGGGGGTATATCGAGCCTCCTTGGACTAGTTATAGTAACTAGCTCCAAATTCAAAAACATTTTTTTCTCTTTTCGTTTTCTCTTATCGATAAATTCTTCATTTTGGGTGATTCATGTGTGTTGTCGTGGTATTTTAGGTTGAGATTTCTGCTGAAGCTGAGATTGAAGACCACGACGCGACTTAACATCTCTCGCGAGGTCCTTCTCGTTAGGTGGGGGGTGATCTCTTGATCTGGGATGCTGTGATAGGGCACATGTTGAGCCTGGAATATTGGAAGTTTTTTTTGTTTATCATTATATTATGTAGTATAATATAATGGAAATTTTTTTTTTGGTTGACAGTTTATTCTGTTAGGGAGTCATATAAAGCTTCCTTGGATTTGCTCCTAAATTATATCTGTAACTATTTCTTTTGTTTTGCTTTGTTTCCTTCTCATCTGAGAACTATTTTTTTATATCGTCAAGAGGTTTAACATCTTAGGCAATGGTTATTAATTGTTAGTTTAATTGTCTGCTGCTTTGTGTGATGTTTTTTTTCGAATGCTATACCTGCGCGATGACCAATGGCTACTGCGGACGCTAACTGGCAACCTCCCTGGTATGAGCTCGAAAAAAAAAATTTATCATATAGCATTACGTTATTTTCTAATTTTCTTCTTTGACCAAAGATACTTGGAAGTTTTTTTATTTTGTTTCCTTTCATTTTCTCATATTTTTTTTTTGGGCCAAGATATTCTTAGTAAGTTAGTTATATTGCTTATATTATTATTAGTACTTACTTCCTTATATTGTTTATATTATTATTACCTATCGACTGATATCAGGTGAAAAATTTTTCTTTAAGCTATTCACTGATTCAGTGATATCGATAGTTTATTTTTTTTATTCTCTTAAATTTTTATTTAACTACTGACTGATAATCGATACAATCGATCCATCAGACAAGAATTTATTTGTTTCGTTTATTAAATCTCGGGTTCCTTATTTTTAGTAAATTACTAATTCACTGATTATAAGTATATCAGTATTTTTTTTATAAGAAATCCTCTTAACGATTCGTTTATACCTGGTACTGGTTCCTTTCCTCATAAAATTATACCGTTCAAAATTTTTTTGCCTCTTCTTTACTTTACTATATCTTTTTTATGAATTCCTTGTGTGGAAATTCTTTTTCATTTATAAAAAATTTTTTTTTGTGAAAAAAAATTTTTTTTCCTGGTTGTAAGGGTGTGTAACGTTAATTTTATTCACTCTCCTTATATTTAAATATTTATTAAATTATCTTATGGGTGGCGAGTAGCCAGTCCTTTCTCATGCCCAGCGCTGAGAAATGTATCGAGTTTAACTTTATCTATAGTCGATGAAAGACAAAATTTTAAGTTTATTTGCGGGTCAAATCGATACCGTCTATAGTAAAAATAGTCACTTCGGTTTACTATAAATTATTTGGTTTTCAATTTTAACACAAATGAATGAAGAATCCACTTACGGAATTTAAATTACATTTCCATCCCAAACAAAGGTGTATGATACAGATATGCGACGTATGTGCATTATCATTCACATGATTTCATGTTTTATATTTAAACAGAATCAAGCAGAGATTTTGTCTTTCTGTGACAAAATGTTAAATTAACAACTTGAAATTTATTTGGTGAGAGTTTCACCTAAACTTTTTTTTCTAAGTGCATTCATGTGAATGGTAAGTAGTTTCGCTTAAATTCATATGTTACATATTTAACTTTGCTTTTCTCAATATATAGTAGCTTTTCTTATTATTTTCTCTAGCGTTCCAGTACCAGATATATCGATAACGTTTTTTTATATTTTTTTTGTGTTTTTTTTTATCTTGTTGAAGACACTTGATATACCTTTTAATATATTTACCGGCATTAACAATACATTTTTATTGCTTTCCTTCATTATTTTTTTTATAGTAAAATACAGGATGTTGCTTTTTTTTTGTTTTATGAACCACGTTTTTAAATATTCATTTTTCAATCTGTACATCATATAACAACCAGCACCATTTTCATTTCAATCTCCAGATATCCTGCATTTTACTATGTTCATTTAACATATATCTGATTCAAGTGTTCTTTCTAGCACTTTCTTCGTACCTAAAGTTATATATATCTTTATATATATAACCACTACTTCTTCTACTATTACTACTACTACAACTACTACTACCACAACAACTACTACTACTAATATGTTCTGGCAATAAACCTCCATAAGACACCGGACCTCCGAAAGACACCGGACCTCCAAAGACCCGGACCAAAAGACGCCAGACTTGAAGTCAGAAGAAGACAGGAAAGTACGGTCACTATTAACAATTAACAATTGTTGAAACCAGAGTACTCGAACTGTGATATATTTTTTTTTTTTTAAAAAGTCATTATACAACTTGTAAATTTAACAACGTAGTTCATATTCCTTCCCTTCCAACATTTCTAGGTTTGTTGATAGAGAGTGTTGAAAACAAGTCAACTAATATTATTCAGGGTGGCGCCCACTTACCTTAACTTTACTTAAATTCCTTAACGTAATTTATTGATTGTTTTGTTAACTTATTAAATTCATTTATTTCAATATAACTTCAATAATTTAAATAAGTAGTATTACCCGCGAACCGGTAAGACTACTCCCTGAATTTTTATTAGTTTGGTATCCGAATTCACACCTGAGGTGCTCTCCACATTGAGTCGCCGTTGCAATTTATCTTGCCTTATTATTTTAAATAAATATTAGGTAACATCTCTCCTCCTCTCTCTACCACGCCACTTATCTCCATCCACTCCTCCTCGCCCCTCAACATAATCTCCACCATATTTTCCCAAAACACCGCCTCTCCCAGTTTATTCTCTAACTTTTTCAAAACTTATTCTTCCAACATCTAAACACATGTCCCACATCATCCTCCACTTCACATCTCTCGCACACTCCAGTTTCTCTTTTCCCAATCTTGTGGAGGTAACCCACTCTTGACCCATGCCCTGTGAGCACCTCGGTGAGCACCTGCGTCAGGAAGTAGTTCACCTCTACAAATGTCCGGTTCACCCAATTTCTCCTGCTCCCAATCGCTCCTTTCAGCGCGCCCTCATACTCATCCCACCTTCTCTCCATTTCCTCATCCATCCATTCCTGTACTTCCTCTCTGCTCGCACCCCTCCAGCGTTTATGTCTCTAGCCATCAAGTCCAATGGGTATAACCGTGACAGCACTGCTGCTGCCAGTCCACCCACTGTCCTGTACGCCTGCACCACCCTCAGTAGTATTCCTCTCTGCACCCGCAGGAGTGGTCTAACCCTCGCATTCACCCCTGCTTCCTCACCCCACACTTCTGCGCCATACAGAATACTCTGCTCTACCGTCCTACCAATTATCCTCCTCTTCCATTCTCCCGGTCCTTTCACATTACCCATCAATCTTCCCAGCCACACTGCCCTTACTTTTGCGTTCTGTGCAGCCTTCAACATATGGGTTTTGAAGGATAATTGGCTATCCAACCACACCCCCAGATACTTCACCGTTTCCTCCATCCGAATTTTCTTTCCCTTCACCATCACCCCCACCTCCCTTGCCTTGCTCCGCCCCTTTACCAGTAGCCCCACCGTCTTATCCTCAGCCACTTCCAGTCCACACCGCCAGAGCCACCACCAAAGCTTTTTTTTTGGCTTGGACTCACGTCATTCAGCCAGATCCACCAAAGGCTTTCAGTTTGACAAAAACTAAAATGATCGCGCCGTTCACCACGTCGCCTATATACTGGTACACGCCTATCTGATGAATACATACAAAATCTTGATTCATCCGTGAATAAAATATTGGACCAATTTTGAATATTCCGATTTGCGTGTTCTCGAGCAAATTCCAATTTTGCTACTTTATGTTCTCTGATAAGACGTGGACCTCTAGCTGGCACTCTGGCTCGTATACCTGCTCCTCTCAGCCTATTTCGAACTGTTTGCAGGCTTATTCGGACATCACTTGCAGCCAACAGATCTGTTAGCAGCCTAATTCTTAACGCCGTTAACCTCAAATAACGATCAGCTAATACCGAAGTTACCCTTCCGCCGCCTTGTCCGGATCTTCTGGTTAGCTGCCCTGTTTCTTGGTAGCGAATAACAACTCTGGATAAGATGCTTTGTTGAACTCCAATTACCTTGGCGACGTATCTTTGACTGCGGCCATCTTGTATGAGCGCGATGATTCTAGCGGCTTCTTCATTCGTTACATGTCTTGTTAAACGTTGAGGCATATCCATTATTAACAAAATAAATTTAAATTTTCACTATACAATAACACAATTTGCTTAGAAAGTTCTCGATCTCAATGCATTCTCCAAGACAGAAATTATATACTCGAGCATTTTTGCTTCCAAAAAATTTGTAAGTAATTGTGATAATTTTTTGCCCATGCTAAGAAACCAGAAATATCTATTAAGTTGATACATATACAGATTGTTCCAAAAAACTAAAATTAAGTATTAAAAATATCCCAATATACCAGTGATCCGATAATTTTTGTGGGGTGTTTATTTAGCAAAAACCATATTGAAAAGAGTTTGGAGCGCTATAATTAAAAACCTATGCATTATACAAAAAAAAATTCAGTAAAAAAGACGGCAAATATTATTATCTACAATAATAATTAGTACAATTTTTGTCGTACGATGCGCGGTTCGCGAAATATTTAATAAAACGTGTTTTTCAAGATGACGCCAACTTGGATTTACATTCAGGGGACACCCCTAAACATACTTAAAAGAAAATAGCTTTTCCCGTACGTTTTTTACAAAAAAGACCCGGCTCTTAGCCTATAGGGAAATTGTGAAAAAAGTGTTTTAAGAACATGGTTAATTATCTTTATATAAAATGGAAAAGCAGCAAACAAACAGGAGAAGGAGACAATGATGTTGAATTTGACGTCATGAGCCTTCAGGGATGCCGTGATGTGAATAATGTCAACGCTATGATGTATGCCCACGTAGATATCAAAATTGATAAAATCGTTCAGTAAGAAACTTTAACGTCCACTGTAATGATTAATAGTCAATCCTGTGGAGACCGTTATCGGAAAAAATTGTTGACGGGTACATCAGAAATATAATTCACAATTTGTTCTTTGCTATTTCCATAGCGAGTTTTAGTATATGTTTATGAAAAAGTTATTAAATTGTAATACCCATTCATGAAAGTAAATTATACTTGTTTGTGGCGATTTATTATTGATAAATATTATTGTTGTCTATTTTCTTTAATACACAAAGGGCTTTATTGCAAATCTGTTGAAATATGAATATACATTAAAAAATGAAACTTCCCCAATAAATGTTGAACGTTTCCCGAAAGGAACAGCCACTTTTAGTCGATATACTTCGACCGACTTCTGAATTATACTTTACCCCAAAAACGAGCGAACTTTGACAAAAGAATGTTACACTATGTACCGAACTTTCTATATAAAATATGATTCAATAAACTGATCACAGCCACTCCAACAAATTCACCGACTTTTACGATTTATCACAAAAAACTCCCAAAGCAGCTGTAAATATTTCATGAGGCCGACTTTCATGTAAACGACAAAATTCTCAATACAGTAAAACTATATGGGGAGAAGAATAAATGGTTTTGTTAATGCGATATATTTCTATGACATTGTATGAAACTTATGCATAAACTGGAGGAGAAGTGGCATTTCTCTATATAGAGTAAATTTTGAGCTAATATACAATGCGTCAATGAAGTAACGCATAAATTCACTAGTAGCTAGGTTAGGTTAGGTTCTATATGTGAGTGGGGCTTTCTCGCCACCTCCACTGCGACCTTTGTTAAGTGTATTGTGGCTCACCCCTAGGGATTACAATTCACCCTGCAAGCCTGTGCTTCTGACGATGTCCATGGCTATCTGACAGGATGCGTATGTTCTTTTTTACAACAGGTTGATTCATCAGCTCTCTTTCAGCCAGTTCAATGGTGTATATTTCAGCCTGAAAGACGGTAGCGTACCTGCCCAGGCTGGCTGTGATTTCAACTCTGGGTTTCCTGCTGAAGACCGTCACTTCAGGATCCGTCAGAGATCAGGTAGTCCGTTTTTTGTAAGGATATTTCTTCGCTATCCCATTGGTCTCTCGTGGGAATGAGGACCTTCAAGGGCTTGTTCACGTGAAGTTTTGTGACAGAAAGATCCAAAGGCATCCCAAGAATGTGGTGATTTTGTATTTTCCTCATAAAACCTAAGTGATCCCTCAGAGTCTCTCCATTCATTCGCCTCCCCACTGATAGCATTCTATACGCCGCTCTCCTGGCTTCCTTCTCAAAATGAATGTGGAGAGGAGTTAGTTGCAGGAGGGCTTCCATAGCCGCCGTTCACTAGTAGCTAAATAAACAATAATATTATGTCGATTTTTGATTTGATTTACTATATTTTCAAATTATAATCTAATATACAGGGTGAACCACTTTTGAGTGATGATGTCTTCACATCACAATTTTTCTTAAATGGAACCGCACTAGATAGATAGATAGATAGATAGATAAATTTTATTGCATTAAGAGAATTTACAATTCTTATTACAAGAAGTTCGGTCTTCACATACCAAAGTGCGAAAACGAAACAACAACAATAATAAAGTAGGAAAAAACTAATTAAAATATACTTAATTTAACAAGAAAAAAAAAGTTCCAATACAGTAAATATCTCATTCTTCTAGTACAAAGGCTCTCAGCTTCAAAATATTGAGAAGATAATTCACAACTTTAGTTAATTTAAAGAAATCAGTGGTGTTAAAAATATATATTAATTCGCCAAATGTCTTCAATTCTGAACATATGCTATCTCCTCTTAGTTCATTGTATATTGGACATTCTATAAATAAGTGCATTAATGTCTCGGTCTCATGCAAGTTACAAAGACTACAAGTTGCAGTCATATCTACTGTGTATTTTATACCTCGATAATAGATTTTTTGAGTTTTGGAGCTACATAGTCTGATTTGGGATATTATTCCAATTATATATATTGGACAAGATCTTTGCAAATAACAATTATTTTCAGACAAAATTTAATGTTTGTATATCAAAGGATATATACGAGGAGTTTATTATTCTTTGTTGATCATGTGCTATTAATTTATTTTTATATGATTGTAATATGTTATTTAAAAGTTTATTGGAGTTATTGTGCAAGAATTCTAACCACAGATTATCACAACCGGCATAGTCGAAGTACTGCTTAACTTGACCCAGAAAACTATACTTCACACTGTGACTGTTGATGGATTTTGACATCAAGAAGCATTGTTTAGTCAATGAACTATCATCCATGATTTTCACTCTATTTAACCACAACAACGCCGATTTGAATATTAAAAAACTTAACTTAATGGTTTTAGTTTCTACTCTCACCATATAATTGGGAGTGCAAAGAGGCAGACACAGCAACCTTTTAAAAAAGTTCACCTGAACTTGTTCAAGTGAATCAGCATATCGTAGTCCCCAGATTCCAATTCCAAATGATAGAGAAGATAAAATGATAGAATTGTTAAGTTCCATACGAGCATTCCAATAATGTAGTTTAGACCGACAAATAATATTCATAACAGCACCAGTAGATTGGAGAGTCTTGGTTACTGTCCTCTGTGTCATATTTAAAAATAAAGACGAAGATGAAAAAGTAACACCCAAATATGTAAAATGTTTTACTACCTCCAAAGATTTGTTATTATATTTAAAATTTAGTTTGTAGTTGTTGTTATATCCACCTTTACTAAATATCATCAGTTTAGTTTTTTGTATGTTCACTTCCATTCTCATCGAGCTGGAATAGGATTCTAACGTCTTCAATTTCCGGCTAATATCTATTGGGAAATCGCCTAATATTACTATATCATCGGCGTACAGAAGAAGTAACACGTCGTTTCGTCCATCTATATTAGTTCCAGTGTGCCCAGCACATCTAAAGTAAACTTCAATATCTGACATAAACAAAGAAAATAGCAAGGGACTCAATGATTCCCCTTGCAGGACTCCTTCAGTTATATCAAACTTCTTGCTGAAGCGACCATTTAGTTTAATAGACATAAATGAGTGATCGTATATATTTTTTATGATACGAATTATTTTGGAGCTAACACCTGCTTGATATAATTTATGCCATAATAAGTTATGGTTAATACTATCAAACGCTCTCTTGAAATCTACGAAAATAGCAAAGACTTTTCTTTTTGGTAATCGAAGGTGAAATTGTAGGACTGAGCTTAGGATGAATGTATTACCTTCGCAACTTCGATGTTTCCTAAACCCAAATTGACATTCCGGCAGAATACGATTTTCTTCACACCAATTATGTAAGCGATTCAATAAGATGGTGGTGAAGAGCTTAGCAAAGCAATTAACAAGTGAAATACCTCTATAATTGTTTGGGTCATCAGGTGCACCTTTTTTATGTAACATAGTTAGGATAGTTTCATGCCAACCAGAGGGTACTGTTTCACTCTCAAATATTTTATTGTACCAACTACATACATATAAGATCCAGTTTTGGGGTAAACTTTCAATAAACTCCTAAGGAATTCCATCTTTGCACCGTTCTTGCACCTCTCAAGAGCTTGATAAATTTTATCGACCGAAAAATCCAAGTAAAGTGACTTGGCGTCATAAAATGTGGTAACGGAAATGTGTTTCGGTTGATATATATTATCATAAAAATGTTCCCATTGCTTTGTATGTATGTGTGATTTTTGGGGTGACATTCACTGAGACCTAAAAGATCTATTGTGCCCCCTTACTTCTACTCAGTTTCTGAGGAGAGTCTCGGAAACTAGTAGTTCCTTTAGTCCTATTTCCCGGAGGAATTTTAGGATGTCTGCAGGCTTCAACTTAGGCAAATGTTCCTCTTCTATCAGTAATCTTCCAGGTGCTGTGCTCTAGGATTCTGGAGTGCTGTGCAGTTGGAAAGTATGTGGATGGAGGTTTCTTCTTCCATTCCACAAAATCTGCATTTTTCTTCCTCCACTATTTTGAGCTTTTTCAGGTGCCCATTCAGGCGACAAGGTCCCATTAGAATCCCTGTTAAAACTCTTAGCGCAGTTTTACTTTGACTTATGCATTCTTTTGATCTCAACAGGTCATATAGTCACCCAGAAGAGTCTTTGATTGTATAAGCCCTACTAGATCTTTCCAATGGTCAGATCTTCCCATTGCTTCAGTTCAATACAATTTCTTGGAGTAACATTCCTAAAGGTTTTCAGAGTTTTCCAAAAGTCAGCCTGGTTTTTAGTGTTACTAAATTTGCTCAATACGTCTTTGTGATATGCAGTTTTCTTGTTAGAAATAATTTTTTTATAGTTCTTTTTAGGTTCTAAGTATTCCGTTTTAAAGGGTTCTAGAAAATGATGTGCTTTGCATATCTTAAGTTTAGTTCTCAAATGTTTTTTTTCGTGGAAGCAGAAAGAGTCAAACCAGGGCTGTTTCTTGGGAAATTTCTGATGTGGCTGTTGTGAGTAAGTTAATCCTAAGTTTCTACCAGTATCAAAAATTGTAGAGCAAATGTTGAAATATGCATTTTCTGGGTCAAGAAGCAGCCCAACATTAAATGGAACCGCATTGCCCTTGTTGAGCTGATTTCAAAAATGTATAATACGTTGCTTCAAATTGGTAAAGGGTGGGGAAAAATGCAAAAAAAGTTGATCGTATCTAACATTCTGTAGCATAGCGGGAGTTTTGTTTTGCATTTTTTGTCTAATTCTGTCTTGTAGCTGACGGATATTTCCAGGTCTACTTGTGTAGATTTTAGATTGATGTATTTCTGCGATATTAATGATTTTTCCAGTCCAGAATTATGCTCTCAGAGCTTCTGGATGGATGGTACCTACCTTTTACTGACGATGCGCAAACACGCCGAAACCGGTTTATGAGTAATATAGATGTTTCATCTTACAGATATAGCAACCCCGTTTAACTTTGGAATATAATTCAATGTCCTTCGTGGCATAAAGCCAGTGAAAAAAATATTTTCGAGAAGAATAAACAAAGGTGAATTGCCTACGTGCTAGTGTGCTATTATATCAGAAATTTTTCAACAGCTTTATACTTCGCTGAGCTCGAATGGAATCCATTATATTCGAGTGAATGGGAGTTATATTAATAAGGTTAAAAATAAAGGTCATTGTTACTAACAAAAAAGTTTTGCTCAACTCGCAATTTTCTTTCTCTCGTTCTCTTTTATTCGAAAAAATGGTGGAGTTGAGCTTCAATGATGTTCTCACAGAATTAATAATTACTCTTTTCATATACAGTATGGGATCACATCATCAAAATCCAAATTCTGGTTTTTAATAAAAGACAATTAGGAGATTTAGGGGTTAAGAAATCCGTTTTAAAAAAGTGATTGCAATATTTCCGCAGGTACATTCATTTTGGATTATAAAATAAACAAACATTTTTATGAAATTTACATAAACCCACATTTGCATAGGAAATAAAATTAAATTTCGTTAAAATTACCTACCTGATTAAAAATACGAACGTAAAGGGATAGGCATGGTATTTTGTTTATTAGGCATGATGGTAATACTACCGTACACTAACTACCGACAAGTAAATTCACTTCGTCGATTTATGGGTTACCGAAAATTTCCTTACCCCTCCCATCGTCTGGTGAGTTCTGGCATGTTATCTATGGTTCTGGCTAGTTTAAATCGAGTAATGAATGATGTATTATGATAACAGACGTGTAAGGCGCCAGAGAAAGGATGTACCAAAATTTTCAAACGTTCCGACGCAAGTGAATTTACATGTCGGTAGTTAGTGTACGGTGGTAATACCAATAATTGGAAAACCACAATTTTTAGTTCCCAGAACGTCATTTAGCGAGTATACAGGGACGTTCAAAAATAAAAAATAAAGAATCTTTGACGACGTACACATCTCAGACACCAATGAAGTTACATTACTTAAAATTTATCCTTAGGTGTTTCAAGTGATTCTCTTCACATTGTGGTAAAGAAAGGACAATAATGTTTTTCAATCAACGTTTTGAAACCTTCCAAAAATGTAAGTTCATCATATGCCAATCAAATGCTGCTGCGATCTTAAATGAGTCACTCTATAGATATGGAAAATATGATAATTCATTCAGTATAAATGTTTTGTTTAAAAAAAATTGTACTGGTTGTCTCCAAAAACTAAACGTTCTTGACGGGGATATAGCCTGAGCTATCTGCCGACCTTATTCCGGATTATTTTCTATCGGGCTTAAAAGTATTTTCAGTTCTAATTAAGATCATGCCTGTTTGTGAAAAACTCACATTGTGAAGTTGGCAGCTCTGAGATGATAAAATTATTGACTCTGTTAAAATAGGTCACGTAATTTAAAAGTTTTGTTTCATTTCCTTCGCATTGAACGATGTAAGAGATAACGTTATATGGTATACTTTCAAAAAATGGGGATATTTGAGACAAATTCTCAGACCTGTCAGAAATACTTCTTTGTTCAGGAGTGAATGTTAGTAAGTGAAGAAGGTTTCATGCTGCTGGATTGTCTTGTATAAGACCATTAGAACATTCAATTGCAAAATTTGCTTTTGTCCAAGATGATGAGTATTATTGTAGCAAGCTAATTTTCATGATCTTCTACAACAAGCTGTAAGTACGGCTTAATGCAACCTATATACGCGTGACCACTTCTCATCAACTGTTTTTCACTCTTCGCTAAAGTGGTTGCAGCAGAAGCTTCTAAGAAATGGTTGGTTATTTTCTTTGTTTCCAGATTACAGCCAGCAGTTTTTGTCCCAATATAAGAGTTCTCGATGTTTTGTCCGATAGAGCGTTCCATATATTAAAAAACTTGTATGTAAGAAGTGAGAGCTAGATTATTTGTGAAACCCGTAAATACCTAGTGAAGAGGCATGGGTTAAGGAGGAAATATTTTACGTAGAGCACTCCTGGTACTTCTTTGACATATAAACATATTTTTTGTGCTATCTACGTAAAAACGGGATTTTAAAATGCTACGATTTTGGAATAAAAAATATAAATCAGTTGCATTACCAGATTTTAATAATAAAATGTTGACAAAACGAAGCTATTTTGTTGTTCAGATATCTGGCATTGTGCCTATTTTTCAACTAATTATTAACTTTAAATACAAACAATACATTAATGTATGTATTGTTTGTATATCTATTGTTCTATGCCGTGCCCTACATTTGTTTAATATTAATATTTCAAAATAATATATTGCGAGCTTCAATTATGGAAATACAACAAAGGAAACAGTAAATCTAATCGTTGAACAACAAATTTTACCTTTTAAATGTCATTTCATGTTAATTCCAGGTTCTTATTCTACACATTCCTTCACTAAACTATGAAAAAGCATCATTAACAACTTTTATATTTCAATAATATTAGGAAATTTAAAAAAATAAATAGTACTATATCCGGTGTGCGTGCAAAGCAAAAATTGTGTGTTAATGTAGAACAGACAGTTACATGGTGAAAGTTCGGCCGCGTGTTAGGAAGTTACTGACGTTATGCTTCTGGAGTTTCGGGAGTTTCTCTCGAGATCTGGTTGATTCTGCGCGAACAACGTTGAATGAAAAGGACTACTGTTAAATAGAGGGTATTTAGATTGTTCGTTTCAGATATTTTAGGTAATAATCTGAAACTTTATGTATTCCGTTCGATAATGATGTGGCATTGACCTTATTTTAATTGGTTTTGGTTGTCGTTAAAGGGAAGGCGAAAGACCTCTTAATTTCCATTCCTTTGTTTATTGTCAATTTATAATAAATGCTAGTATTTTGATGATAACATTAGACGAGTACATGAAGAGGATTAAAAATGTCCAAACCTGGAATGAAACTGGGGTATAATCATTGAGTATGCCGACGATAAAACTGAAAGCTAATGATTCAATTAAACCCAGGTTTGTGTTTAATAATCCCTACAAAAAACAAATAAAACAGAAAACAGTGCCAGATGCTGCATGCAATACGCATATATGCAGATGTCTCAAAAATAAAAGAAAGAAAGCTCAGGATTTGGAATTTACTCGAGAGCACTAAGCCTAAGGATTAAGTGGGGAATGGAAAACAATACCAGCGTGGATCAAACACAACTAACAGGCATCTCAATTGCCACAAAAGAACTAATCAGAAAAGCAATTTCTGGCAAAAACATAACAATCTGCACTGATAGTAGACAAGCCCTATTAGTCTTGAACAGATATATATCGAGGCTAGTACTAGAGTGCCACCAAGATTTAGCTAACGCCTCGGCAGATAACAATATTATCCTGAGGTGGGTGGTGGGTGGCCACTGTCAACGAAGGAAACACCTCCATACTATGGGGCTAGTGGACACACCCCTATGCAGGATGTGTGAACAGGAAGATGAAACTGTCAGGCATGTCTTATGCGAGTGTCCGGAGTTATCGTCAATAAGAGAGTGTGTGTTCGGTGAGTCTTGTATCCTAGTGACCTGTCCACCTTCCTGGGAAGGTGATGACCTAGGAGGACAATTCCTCTGGAGGATGTACAATGGGTCACATGTGGCCTAAGTGCTGTGAGCCTACACTCACCCTCCCTACTCTACAGATATAGATACAGATAAAACTGAAATAAAAAAGAAGTGAAAGAGGATGCAAAGGAATTAAAAGATAATGCAGGTAAAATGAGATAAAGGTTTAATCCTGGAGAATTGAAAATAATGATATCAGGCATAGATGAAGATACGAACGGAAGATAAGGAACTAAATAAATTGAAAAAATGTCAAGTTCTGACGTTGTGGGTGGTAAGAAAGTAAGTAGATGAATGTTTTCGACAGAAGGAGTGATAGGGAACTTCATGAGACATATGGAGATACAACAATATACCTGGTAATTAAAAAAAGAAGGAGTTGCTAGAGCACAAGGAAAGGACGGATTGAGAAAGGATATCAATAACAATAGGCTGGAAAGCATCACATTTAACAAAAAACGAAAAGGAGCAGGAAGAAACTGTGACCAAAAAGCAGTTATGCAGATTTTGAAAGAAAATAATCTGAGAGTGTGAAGATCCAAATCCAAAGATAGAGAATACTGTAAAATATCACTCAAATGTCGGTCTAAATGTCTGCACAAAGCTTATAAGATCGGTAAGTAGTGGTCCTAACTAAAATAGAAAACGCTCGGTCACAAAATATTGTTACAAGAGATGTTATGTTAGGAAAGGGGCTAAATACTGTTAATTATTAGCCTAAGGCTAAGGCTGAGGCTAAAGATTATTGCATTCCAATACATTATGTACTTTTTAAAATAAACTATAGTAGTGCTTACAAAAACAAAAAAGAGCAACAGACCTTCCTCGTATTGAATATTTATATTGAAACACTCTGTATTTCACCAAGGAGGTATATTTTACTTGTGTGCTAGATTTTTTCAGTTACTATACGGATAAATAATCTGTATATTAACGATCAATATTCAGCTTTCATATAATGTGACCTTCTTTCCAGAAATTATATTTTCCCACTTGACGAAAGCTTACTTTCTACTCTCGTTGCAGCAACTCATAGCCAGTAGAGTCCAACTTCTCCATTTTAGTATGTAGTGCAATGAAATTTAAATAACAATTTTGGATTTCAAACCATTTTTTTCTGGCCGGTATTAATTTCATGGTAAAGTTTCTATTGATAAGGAAACGATGTGAAAATTCTATTCAGTATCTGTATGAGCTTCTGAAACACGAACTTTTTTCGATTCAAACAAAGTTCCTGCAGCTTCTGTTATCGCTTAATTGAAATTTTGTGTACTTCAGAGATATTCCGAGGTTGATTGGTTATAAAATCTCGAACAATAGCGTTAAATTGAGATTTATACAAAGTAATAGTAATATAAACAGAACAATGTCTCTGTATCAAGACATTCGTCTAATTGTGACGACGTTATCCGGATTCTGTTTATATTTTCAATGGCGCACATATGCAATTAATGGGTGGAAAGGGATAATAACATATCTTCTGTATATTCCTTGTTATATTTTTAGTCAAATCTTTATACGATAAGGCCAAAATTATTTGTTCTAACGATAATGAATTCACATAGCAGAAAACTTTTGTAAAATCAGTTTTAAATAACAATAATTATCCAAAGGAATTTATAAACATTGAAATCAGAATTTCACATAAACGTAAATTCCATCCCTACAAAATTAAATTGGTCCAAGAGCTCTACATGAAGACGATTTAGACTGGCGTCTACAGTTTTGTGAACTGCTCGACATTCCACCTTTATTGTACAATATGTTTTCGACGAATGTTCATTTGCATTACACAGTGGAGTGAACAAACATAATTGTAGATATTGGGCAGAAAATTACTCACACTTTATGCGTGAGTTTCATAGTGAAACACCACACAAATTGAACGACTGATGCGGAATTTTTGGTGACAATATTGTTGGACCATATTTTATGGAATGGTGATTCTTTTCTACAATAGGGTATTTGACAATTTTTTTTAAATAACATTAGAAGATTGTCTGACCTCGGTTGAGTACTCCAAATTTTTTTCAAATTTTTTACTAAGCGGGAAAGTTGACAAAACCAACTTTAAAAATTTTCTATTTAAATAGCGCGCCAAAACGCGCTGATTTTTTATGACGTCAGTGGTCTTGTCGCTCCGCCTACCGCATCCCGAGCGACTTGACCCTGACCAGCCGAATCGGAACCATCGGCTCGACCTGCTGCCGCCCACCTGAGCTGGCCTAGAAAGACAGAAAGAAACAAGCAAGCAGCGAGACCTCTGACCTCACAATGAACTCAAACATATTTTCCCGCGCTGAGTAAATATTTGAAAATACCATTTTTATTAAGTTAATGAAAAATCACTGGTTTAATTTATTTGTGTGAAATATTGATTTCTGGCATAATAGTACCACAAAGTACCTGCTCCGACTATTTTTAAATTTTTTCCGCTCATATGAAAATACCCTATTACTCAGCTATTGATCCCGAAATAACACGAATACCAGAAAATGATGTAACCATATCAGAAGCTTTGCTAGCGTTTCAAGAAGATGGGGCACCTCTGCATTACGCTCTGGATGTAAGACGGTTTTTAAGCGAATCATTTCCTTCTCGCTGTATAGGTAGACGAGGCCCAATGTTGGAGTGGCCATCTAGGTCAACCGATTTAACTCCCCTCTACAACTATAATGGATAGGGTGTTACATTTTAAAAATTGAGAGTGTTGGTAATAGGAGGGTAATAGGAGTGTTCGGGCCAGGAACCAAACACTCTGAAAGCTTGGGAAAAACCCCAAGTATCTTTCAAGCGGAAATCCACGCCATAAGAAAGTGCGCCCAGTTCAATATTGATAAAGGATACAGAAGACAAAGGATTATCATAATGTCGGATAGTCAAGCAGCCATTAAAGCACTGAGCTCTTGTGTAATCAGTTCTAAAATGGTGTGGGAATGCCTAGACAAACTCAATGAGCTAGGCGAGAGCAATATAGTCACCTTACCATGGATTCCAGACCACTCTGGAATAGAAGGAAATGAAATAGCAGATGAACTAGCAAAGATGGTAACTGAAATACCTTTCTGGGGGCCTGAACCCTTTTGTGGAATTAGCCCCAAAGTAATAATGGAAGAAATAGGTAAAACCGAGAAAAAGAGAAGATCTGACCATTGAAAAGATCTAGTAGGGCTTATACAATCAAATACTTTTCTGGGTGACTACAGCCTGTTGAGATCAAATTAATGCATGTGTCAAAGTAAAACTGCACCAAGATTTTTAACAGAGATCCTAACGGGACATTGTCGCTTGAATGGGCACCTGAAAAAAGTCAAAATAGTGGAGGAAGAAGAATGCAGATTTTGTGGCATGGAAGAAGAAACCTCCATCCACATACTTCCCAACTGCACAGCACCTCAGAATCCTAGAGCACAGCACCTGGGAGATTACTGGATAGAAGAGGAACATTTACCTAAGTTGACGCCTGCAGACATCCTAAAATTCCTCCGGTAAATAGGACTAATAGTTCCTAGTTTATGAGACTCTCCTCAGAAACTGAGTGGAAGTAAGGGGGCACAATAGAACTTTTAGGTCTCAGTGAATGTTACCCCAAAAAACATATATACATACATACAATAGGGGGAAGGGTTTAAAGTTATAACGTATACATAATCAAAAAACGTCCCCCTTCATATGATTTTAGACATGGAAATTTTTCAGTGGTAATACCACTAGGGTCTTGATAATACCGAGATAATTTTGTCATAGAGAATGCTGAAAGCGTGTTGCTTGATAATAGGCCGCAGGCCTTGGGCTATTATCTTTGAGCAACACGCTTGAAGGATTCTCTACGACAAAATTTTGAGTATTTATCAAGACCCGAGGAGTATTCGATAAGATAATTTTTTACTTTGTAGATATCAAAAAATTGATTGTCAATCTGACGTTACAAACTTTATTAGTTTTAATCAAACAAATATTATTCATTTTTATTTAAAACTACAGTTGTGAAAAGTACAATTGGTAAATTAATTGAATCGTTAGATGCAATACCAAATATTCGCGACATTTTTAATCCAGTTGTCAGTTTGACGTTTAATTAATTTTCAATAAAAAATAAACGCCAAACTGAAAACACCACATGTAGGGTTTTATCGCTGTAATACAGCGGTGATTGAATGAAATTTGACACATGACTTGAAATTAAGTAATTTGATTGGTTACTATATTCAGTAAAAAATTATCGCTGTAATACAGCGGTGATTGGATGAAATTTGACACATGACTTGAAATGAAGTAATTCGATTGGCTTGTAACGCGTTACTTCCTATGCGTGGTCTTCTACCACACTAACACGTCACTATGGACACCCTTGACGTAAAATCTTACAACGAAATGCTCGGGCACCAGATTTTTAACGTGGTTTGCTCCACGGCCGCTTTTCCAGATAGCCTCAGATGGAGGTTACGGATAATTCCAGGGGTCTTGTTGAACTTACTTGAATCAACCAATCTCAAATTTCCAACCCGGATGAATTAAATATCGGTTTGGTTTCAACTAACGATTTAATAATGGAATAAATAGAAATTTTCCCTTTGTTATAATATTACTCTGTGGTCTATTGTAATTATAAATCTACAAGGACTGACAAACTAACAGGAAGAAGAAATGGGCGGCCGTAAAAGTCTGAGCGGATCAGAATATTTAATACGGTCAAATCTGCCAGGCAATCGAACCAGCGTAACTGAGCCACAAGACAAGTTCGATCCACCCTTCCGATTTGAAAGGAAAGACACGGGAATAAAAAAATAAAATTTACCGGTTGTAAAAAAAATCGTTTGTAATCTACCGGGTAAACGAACAAGCGTAACTGAGCCACAAGACTAGTTCGAATATCCCTTTGGATTTGAAAGGAAAACACGGAAATAGAAAATAAAA
>CAJUYI010000921.1:9623-62588 GCA_910591695.1 Galerucella pusilla | reverse complement strand
TAGAAAATAAAACAAATTTACCGGTTCTTAAAAAAAACGTTTGTAATCTGCCGGGTAAACGAACAAGTGTAACTGAGCCACAAGACAAGTTCGAATATCCCTTTGGATTTGAAAGGAAAACACGGAAATAGAAAATAAAACAAATTCACCGGTTCTTAAAAGAAACGTTTGTAATCTGCCGGGTAAACGAACAAGCGTAACTGAGCCACAAGACAAGTTAGAATATCCCTTTGGATTTGAAAGGAAAACACGGAAATAGAAAATAAAACAAATTCACTGGCTCTTAAAAAAAACGTTTGTAATCTGCCGGGTAAACGAACAAGCGTAACTGAGCCACAAGACAAGTTAGAATATCCCTTTGGATTTGAAAGGAAAACACGGAAATAGAAAATAAAACAAATTTACCGGTTCTTAAAAAAAAACGTTTGTAATCTGCCAGGTAAACGAACAAGCGTAACTAAGCCACAAGACAAGTTCGAATATCAGTTTGGATTTGAAAGGAAAACACGGAAATAGAAAAAAAAACAATTTACCCGTTTATAAAAAATAAACGTTTGTAACCTGCCGGGTAAACGAACAAGCGTAACTTCGGGAATAAAAATGAAATATCACAATCCTTGATAGTATAGAATGTATATAAATAAAACACATAAACCCCCAATAGAGAGCCGGCGAATATTCAATAAGTACCAATTACCTATTTAGCAATGTAAAAAAAACAGTTTTCTAGAACAAATGAACTTTTATTCACAGCGGTATTACTATATAAAAGAAAAAAACCAAAACGAGCTTCAATTCGGGAAGTAAAAAAAAATATCAAACTTATTTACCATTAAAACTAAGTACTCCATAAAACAATTTTCCCAAAACAAATCACAATACTTTAATTTTGCCGGTTAGTTGCAAAAAAAAACTGAACAAAGTAAAAAAAATCAATCGGTCCGGAAATAAAAAATATCAAACTATTTCTAGTATACGGAATACGGAGGTACGGAAATTGTTGAATATACGGTGAACATAAAAATATTTTACGTTCTTAAATCAGCTTCGGACTACACTCTTTTCACAAAATACTTAACGTATTATAAATTATAAATTCCGGGAACCGGATCGGAAATTTTCACTACGGACGGAACTACAATCGGTATCGGTAACGCAGTAGATAGGTGAGAGCTGAAGCCTGAGAACCGAAGGCTGTGTACCTAGAATACAACGATACTCTTCTGACCTTTTTATATTCTCGTTAGTAAAATTTTATTTAGAATCTAAAAAAAAAATTTCAACTTCGGAAGTGACTAAATTTTATTATTCAATATAAATTTGCGTACCTCCGGACTAATACAAAAAATACTAAAACTACAAATGAACGGTAATAAAAATAAAAAATGATAATTCGGTAACAAAAGGGAATCGGAAAGTTGGTAACGAGTTATTTAAAACCAAGTAGTAAAATAAAATATTGAAAAAACGTCAAAAAAAAACCTCAAATCGATGCAAAAAAAAATAACTCGTTACAGGTTACTATATTCAGTAAAAAATTATCATTGAAGTGCTTTGTATATTTAGTTGTTTATTAGGTACAAATAAAGAACGAGACGGCTCTGGAAAATTCAATACCTTATTATGTACAACAAATTGACATACTTGTTGAATGATATTATAACACACGATTCTAGCTAAATGGATTTATTGATCTAAACATTTTCATCGCAATTATAAAGAAAACCAATAAATCTTATGTGTATTCGACCGATCACTAAGAGATGGCGCTTGCTGTTACTGTTTCAAGTATATTCAACTGGGTCACTATCTTCTTAAATTCATTGAACTATTGTGTGGATGCTTTTGTTTAATTGTGGAATATGATAAAAATATAGAGTGCTGAAAAAATTAACGGATATACTATAATTATTTTATTCAAGTAAAAACATTTTTCTGCAAATAATTCTTACATTTCTCAAAAAATGTATAAATAATAATACATACTTTTTTCTACAATCACATTGAAAAGTAAGCTTTTTCGCTTGCCATTGACAACGAAAAGTTGACGTTTCTTGAGGAGAGTTACTATACGCTCGCCGAGCGTAAAAAATGGCAAACGATCGATACTACAAACACAATTGTATGGACAGTGACAGATATAAAGGTTTGAAACATATTTGAATGGACATATTTAAACTGACAGATTTTAAAAGTTTTTAGGAATTCTACTTTATATTTGTTTTTAATAGTTACAATTAAGTGATTGCAGAAAAAATGTTGTATGTATTACGAGAAAAAACGTGACATTATTGCTTTCGAGTAATTACCATTACTCTCAAGCAATAATTTTCGCTCTTAATACATAAATAACTATTTTCCTACTAGCGTGCGGAAATAAGCCTCATCAAATGATAATAATTAATTTGTGGATAATATTTGTGTAATAATAAATGTTTCTTTATGTTAACTTTCGGGGTTTTTCCGCATGCTAGTGGAAAAATACTGTGCCTAACTCGTGCGTAAAGTGACTTTTCCGCAGGCGATTGCTGGCCGAGCTCCGCTAAAGCGTCGTTCGGCCATCTACCTACAATAGCGTGCGGAAAAGTATCACTTTCCGTACTAGTTAAGTAAACTACTATTTCATAACCAACAAACCGAGGTACTTAAACGCCGTCTGCTTGATGGATTTTTAAACTCGTTTTTCAAAGAAATAAACAAATTATATAAATATTATTGCCTAATGAAATACGTCGAAGGTCACTGTTAACACTGCGATTATTGATGGGTTTGTTATTAACTTATCTAACCTTGTTATATTTCAGTTAAATTTCACGAGAAATCTCGATGTGTTTAAGATAAGAAAGATTCCTTTTTGAGATAAAGTGTGTCAACATCATATTCGTATTTTATTAAAAAGTGTATGAGTAATAAATTTTGTCGAATTGGGAGGACGTGGTTTGCAAAAGTTTATTTGATAATAATTATTATTGTGAATATTTGGATTTCAAAAATTATTAGTGATCTCATGTAAGTTATTGTTTACGTCTGTATTCAAATGTAAAGTTGTTGATGAAATATTTATGTATACGATACTCAAAACTAAATATAAATTAGAGAAATTTGGGTATAAGGTGGAAGAGAAATTTTTAAAATATCCAGTGCTCGGTACGGAACTTTTTTTAGAATCTCGAACAATTGAATGGTACAGGAGTTTAAATTTAATACAAATTTAAATGTAATTGATGGATACAAAATGGGTGCAATAGACGAAAAATAGATACTAAAATTGTCATATTATTTTAAGAAAATACTAGTTTGAAGAACATAAAATAATCCTGATGGAAACTGACGACTGGCGACAATGTAAATTTAAAATTTTCACACCATTTCAAAATTTTACATCACATTCCTCACTTGACCTCTGTAGATTTAGTATTTCAGTAAGCTCCGAGTTTCACCTCTGTGCTTCTGGAGAATCTAAACTAAACTAAATAATTATTTTAGTGTCCAAAAAGTGTGGAAATGTTTGACCAACTATTTTTGTTTCAGATAGCAATGGTACTAAAAACGTTTAAAGAATTCTGCAAGGATCTGTATCGCTGTGCTGAAACGTTAGAAAGTGAGCTCAAAAAGAATATAGATGTTTCGCAAAAAATGATCCTAAATAAAGAGACCATAGACGTGAAGTTACCTCTTCAGAAAGTTAAAATCTACCACTACAGTGAGATAATCAAATTAGTTAAACACATAGAAATCGATCTAAAGAAAATTCTTTACCACGAAGAGTGTATCGCTAAACTAGAAATGACCAGGAAGTTATCTGGGGAGGAATTAGAACATTATTGCTCAACTGAAGATATTAACAAAGAAGATAGTTCTATTAATGATAAATCTTTTATAAGACGACAAAGAAGAAGAGCAGCGTCAGAAGTGTCTTTATACACCTTAAGCACTTGGGAAACGTATTTACAGAAAAAAGCAGAAGAGGAAGACACTTCATTACCTCAAACTGTTAGTCAAAAAATAGAAATACCAAGAAGGAATAATCCGTATTCTAAAAGAAAACAGAAAAAATTTGTATCTTCGACTTTTAACGATATTTTAGAAGTAGACAATGACGTTACATGTAATAGAAGCATGTCAATTATTGAAGACGATGAATATTCAGACGATGCAGAAGTGAATACAATAATAAGTAAAAATTATAGTTGCAGTGAGAAAAATTTGAGTGAAAAAGTTGGGGATTTAGAAGAGGTTAATTTAAGGTCTTATGTTAGCGAAGCATGTTTAGTAGATACTAAGCCAAAAGTAGTTGATATTATGGTATGTAAATTTGTTATATATACACGAAGAACCACTAAGCCAAGAGTCCCAAGTTATCGTATCGTACCTATGAAAAAGGTTTTACATTTGACAGCCCTGTGGTAGCTACCCCTCACTTTTTATTTTCAAACGACACCCCCTGTATATTGTCATTGAAAATTGCGTGTCGTTCTATTTGGAATACAACGATAGCAAATACTTGGTACTTTTTTCAATTAATAATAACATATAAGCATCAATATTTCACGAAGTGTGAATTTCAACTATTATCTTTTGGGAGATGCTTTTGATGGAGTTTCTAGGTAATGGTTATCACGTGTACCAAATTTAAAAATAATATACAGGGTAACTTGGAAGTTATGAGGCTCGAAAGAAATAGAATAAATTTATAAAACACCCTGTATCTCGGTTATAAGGTGCAGAAGACACATTAAATATAGGTTTTTGGAAGCACCAAAGTGATCTCCATCTACAGTTAAAGTTAGGCCCTTTCCCAATGAAACACCCTGTATATTTTATCAGACACAATTTCCTATGGCATGAATTAATGCTTGAAAGTTACTTGGGGTTTTTCCTAAGCTTTCGTGTTTTTGCGTTTGGTTGCTGGCTCTTATACTCTCATCCCGGTTCCTTCTATTACTTTTGAGCCTTCTGTATACCTACTATCGAATGGCATCCTTACCAAGTCTGGTAATGGTGTTGGGATACCATTTCCTTCCCAAAATGGGAATTAACCACTATCAAAACTATCCAATGTAGATCTGGAATTAACTCCTGGTTATATATTTGTTAAATTTTCAATTATTGTAATTTTTTTGTGGAATTTAATTTTTTTCAATATTTTTTAGTATAAGAAGAAGCCTGATGTATTCGACTGGAATAATGTCCGAAATACTTTTTATCCTGATTCAGGTTGATTTATTATATATTTTTTAATCTTCATAAATCTAAAATAAAACGTTATTGCGATGTTTGAGTTTATTTATTTTTGCAAATATGTAGTTTTAAGATAAGGCGGAGCAAGATCTAGATTTGTTTGCAGCTCTATAACCCATAAAGTATAGAGTAATCCCCACTTTTTTGTATAAAGAATGAAAATGTACAAAGCAGCAAGTCCGTTACTGTTGTGTCTGCTCCACCCATTGACACGTCGCAATTTGTCAGTAAATTTGAAGTCTAGCAAACAGTTAGATTTAAGAAATATACTCTTTTTCCTCATCTATGATACTCCACTGAAATGACAACTATAATTATTGATTGGTACTGCTGGCAAGACTTTAATATCCTCATCGGAGGACAGTCATACAATCGCTTATCAAGACTTCCAGCAGGACTATCTTTCTGTACAAAACAAAATGGGCTACTTCTAATTCTGTTACAGATGAACCGAAAAAGGAGATGGGGCAGTCTGGATTAGGATGGCCAAATGTAAGGAGAGTACGGGTCTGTGGGATGGTTCACCCTTTATATACATGCCACCGCCCAACCTTCCAGAAAAAAGAGTTTATTTTTAGTTATAGTTGTTAGCTCTTGGTGTGGGATAGATACAATTTGGGTGTTAAGAAAAAAGAGTGTATTTTAACAAATATGTTTTTGAATATATTTAAAAGTAGTTGAACACTTTTCAAAAAATTTCTATTTTGTATAATTCATATCCACCTAATTTTTATACCTTATCGAATAAAATAAAACTTTTTTCCAATGTAATTGTCAATTCATATACATTTTTCTTCCACAGGTTTCTCACGGGAAAACTTGTTTTGCAAATTCAAAACAACCTTGACAACGAAAAGGAAGAAAAAAATTCCTACCGGTGCGTTTCTGTTTTTTTTTTTATATATTATGGTAATCGGAAAGAAGAGAGATAAAAATTTTCACGAATCCAGACGATCTCTGACGATGACATGGGGCTGATAAATTTAATTTCATTCAATTCGTCGGGTCTTTCGATTCAACAACTACGCGTGTACTTCGTAAACAACGTTTAAATTGTAACAGCTGTTAAAATTTTCGGTAGAATATTTTTTGGCCTCTATATTTGGGAAAATTTAAACTTTGGTATGTAGTTTGTGTCTGCTTGATGTGCTTCTATATTATATATTCTAATAAAAAAAAATATATATATATATATTGCTCGAAAAATATTGACGGTATTAAGATATTATAAGTACTATTCCGTAAAATAACCTTTTCCTGGCAAAACTTTAGGTTTCCTTCCTATTTATGTTTTTTTTAATATTAAAAAATTCGTGATTAAAAAACCGAGAAAATAAAGTTAAAAACCTACAGAAGATGTACCTTGTGATGTTCTTTTAAGATTGTTATATCTATATACAGTCTATTAACCCTTCTACCATCTGATGGTGGGATCTCTTCAATTATTATTATCTTCCATTTTGTGCCAATTACACTGCTTTCTCTTATTACTTTGTCCGACATTCTTGCTTTTATTATTATAGTTGAAATAATACCCTTCTTGGTGTGCGTCATCGATTTTTAATGTCTTTCTACACATTACGTAGGAAAAAATGGAAAAAAGGCAGGTCTGTGATTAATCCTCATCAAAATATCTTAATAATGAACCGTTCAAATGTACAAATCTTAACCCTAATCTCTGACATACAAAAATTTGATTGGTTGATGTTTAGATTACGCGCAAGCTCAACCTATCAATCGAGAATTTAAAATACTATGAAGGCGTTACTTTCGTAGCGGCCTTACGTCTTTTTCTACTGTCACACTGACAGTTCTCGACAGGTCTGTACTTTGTTGTTTACGGTCAATTATTATTTATGAAAAGTGAATATTAATCTTATTGATTTATTTATTTAAATAATACAAAAATATGCATGAATACACAGAAAAACGTCAGTATCCTGAAAGTTTTCAAGTATTTTCAGTTAGAAAAAGAAGCTTGCATAGCCTTTTCTAATTTAGCTGAATACGATCCTGATGATTTTATTTATCAAATTTAAGGTTAACTTTATGTCAAAATATTCAAATGAAATAAACGACATGCCGAAAACCCGGATATACGTAACAATCGATGACGCACACCAAGAAGGGTATTATTTCAACCATACTTTTCAAGTTTTTTGAATGGTCTTTTTTCCGTTCTTTCCTTTTAAATATCCCCCCAATCAAGCTGTCGCTTATCAAGTCCAGTGGGGATTGTACTTCGAGACCTCTTCTTATTATGTATTGCTGCAGTCTCTCTTTTTTAGGTACTTCTTTGGCTCTTCTTAGATGTCTTATTTTATGTTACTTGTAGGTAACTTACTTTGCCATGTTTTAATATTGATTTTTCTCATTAAGTTTATCATCTGTCAAAATATGAATCATTTATAGATGATATTTATCTCGTCACCCACATTGAGCACTAACGCTGTTTTATTTGATTTTCAATCCAAAACAATACAATTCTAATAATAAAATAATATCTTAAAAAGGTTTGCCGACTTATTTCTGATAACCTAGAAACCACGTCTGTTTTTAAAATGAGTTAAAATTATGACCCTTCGCAACTGAATTGCAAAAAGCATATTTTTGCGTAAACCTCTGCATTATATTATTTAGTAAGTTTTTGAAATGTGAGTGATTTGCGTGGATCAATTATTATTTTTGTCTGTGAGTGTATTTGCAGATCATCACTATGGAAATCCCTAACCGAGAGGTGGCAGGAGGTGAACATTTGAAGCAACAGGTGTGATTTTCTCGACTGCTTCCTCACGGCTTTAAAATGGCTTACCGGTAACCAACCAAGTGAACCAGGCATTGGCGTAAACGTTGGGAGTTTAAAATATTTTCTTGACGAAATATTATTGTTTTTTGGTTTAAAAAACACAAATAACATTTACGAATGTCTTGGGTACATGCTACCTTAAGACTTAAGAAGTAGTTTCCTTTCTAAAAATTCAGAATGTGCTCATAAACTTATACTTAATGGTATATAATACAAGGCTGTGATAATTGATAACTGGCAATAATCGGTTCAATCTCATTTCGCGTAAATAATATAGTATATTGTGTCACAGGGGCAGACAATGGGCTCCAGGAGCGAGTACAGCGAATGCTTTTCTCTTTTCTAGGGGAAGGTGAGGTATAACGATCCCCTTAAGGGAAAAACTTAACTGTGCCTAAAGTCAAAATCGCAAGATCTCTATTGTTGGAGGTAGTGAATTCACTTAACTTTGTAACTGCATAGCTATTTTTTATTATATGTATGTAGTTTTTTTTTATTATAGATATTTCTTAAAGTTTTGTAAAGGATCATTTTATACACACCTATGTTTAAAATGATCCCTGGGGTAGGGATAAAATAATCCCAGGGATCATTTTATACCCTAAGTTGATAAATATCAGTGAAATGAAACACTCAGCTGTTTATTTTAATCATATTTATTGTTTATAACAATTTAAGTATGTGAGCAAGTTACACAAAACTTTTGTAGTCTTCTAGTTTCATTCGAGATCTTTTTTTGTAATTATCGACTACTCAATAAACAAACTAAACATTAAACATCGCAACAAACTTTTAAAAGGTTTGCGAAATCAACAACATACCTAGTCAAACAATAGGTAAACAAATTAAATATTCTTCTAAATAAAAAAACACAAATAATACTCATCCCTATCAAAGGTTTTTTATCAATGTCAAAATGCAATAGAAATATCAACTCTTCATTAAAAAATAATAATTTTATCAGGAACTTGGAAATAGACCCTACAGCCTTAATTTTTTTTTCCACTCTTTCAAATTGATTACTAGAGGCAAATATCACAAGTAGTAAAGTCGCCTTCATCTTCACTATCTAGTCCCGCACAAGCCTCATGTCACCATTTACACACAACGCACCTAATCCACCCTTTGCCTTTATTGTCTTTGGAGTAGCTTGCAGTACAGAAGAGGCATTCGGTATCACTTTCCTGTTTTGCTTTTTTGTCTTTTCTCTTTCCGCCTTCTTTTCCCTTCTCGATTCCTTTTCCTTTCCCACCACCTTTTCCTTTATCGTTCTGTTTGCTGGTCACTGTTTTTTTTTATTTTATTTGCTTCCTTAAGGGCTTTCCTTTGTTCTATATCTGTTTTCTTTCCGGCTTCTTCTTCAAGGTATTTTTTGTAGGGTGTGTTTTGGCGATTAGTTTTGCGTATATAAATTCTTGGCATGATCTGTAACAACAATAAATAGGTACTAATGGGGTAAAATGATTCCAGGGATCATTTTAAACACACAGAAAGGGATCATTTTGCACCAAATACCAAATTTCAAGATATCGATCAAAGCATAACCTTCAAATACCGCATGCGGTGATCGAACATTGCTTAAAATATTAGCTAACTGCTATTAATAAACGCGAATAAAACAGCATTTCAATAAACACGAACATGTAAAAAGTAATGAAAGTCCAAAAACAGGCTTACCTTAGAACAGAACCACACTTTTTGATTGTTTTTTGATAAAATCACACCAAGAGCTCGCATTGCCAGGACACTTGGAGAGGCAACTGACAGGGGTGTGGGGAACATGTTTCATGCGCATTTTGATAGATGGCACTAGTTGTCTCTGATTTACGGAGGGGGATCATTTGACCTCCAGGGATCGTATTACCTCACCTTCCATATAATACAAACAATCTTCGGTGAGTATGGAATGGCCTTAGTATTGCGTAGGTACTTTTTAAATAGAAGCACAGGATTGACTTCACCCGTTAAGTGATCTTCACCGTAAGATACCTCAGCGAAAATCCGTTTCTTGTGGATTTTGGTGCCGGGAATAGTAACAATCGGCTTGTCCTCGGAAACGTCCACATCTTCCATGGTCATCTCCGCTAATTAATTGGTTCGACTTTCATCCTATTTCGGGGAAGAACTTGTTTCCTTGTAAATACTTGTGATTTTTTTATTCTACAACCAACGTTATTCTTCTTAGTGAAGCGTATTAAGACGTCGTTTTTGCTAATTTTCACTCTTTTCTTCAGTTCTAAAGTCGCTCGTAACATGAAATATTTCGGCCATAAGGATGAAGCAGAATATTATTCAGAGAGTTTTGCTAAATACCTACGCCAGCAGCACCGTTTCTTCTGCACCTTGAACATGTATCTTCTTTGTTTCGCCACTCACAAAACTGCCGATATTCTTTTTCACAATGGATTTTAGATTTGTCCGGAAGCAAGCTCAACCTCCAATGCTGGCTGCAGCTACTATATCGTCAGGACGACTTTTTAAAATACCAAAATGATATTTCATAAAACCTTGTTGCATCGCCGTTGTCAACGATACGATAAAGCTTCGAATGTAACTCGATTATTAGCGATTCAACACCGACTTGGACATATCCTCAACTATTATAAATCGCATAATAATCTCGTTATATTAATAGCGAATTAATAGAGAACTGTCATTACCTATACAGGGTGTCCCAGGAGCTCGTACCAAAAACTTGGGAGGTGATAAAAAGGTTAAAAATTTAACTTATTCGGTACCTGAGTTCACAAGTATGTTGTAGTCTTGTATACCACGCCAAAAAGTGTGCAATTATGGTGTTTATTAACGGTTAAAATATTACCAATATGCAATGAACCATTTGATAATTGTAAATAAAAAACCATTTTTCATTACCAACTTTAGAGCCCTATAGTTCGTTAACGAAGGGCGTGAAGAAAAAAATTTATATGAAATACCATCATTATTTTTAGCCTTTCTATCACCTCCCAAGTTTTTGGTACGAGCTCCTGGGACACCCTGTATACTTGATAAATTTATCCGATGACAAGATCACCCTATTTGTATCAATTGCTGATGTCACAAAAGTATTGATTTTACTCCTATGGTTTTCATATCGTGTTATCGCTATCTAATAATATAACAGGAAACTTGTATTATGTACACCAATAGGTTGTGTCTCTTTAATGTTATGTTATTACGGAAGAAAAACAAATTATAGTGCCGGGCAATGCCGTGCGAAGGACCCCATACCATACCCCATACGTTTAATGTATTATACCTACGATAAAAAGACGATGACGTTGTAAAACAAAAATTTGTGATGTTGCCAGCCAGTAGATTTTTTTCTTTATTCTAAGAAAACTGGAAATCTCAATGCGACAGCTCTTCTTTGTTATTCACCTGTACCTTGCAAGTTATAAGGTGTTTATTTACAAATAAACCACTTGTATGATCTCAGATTTATTTTTTAATATATAGTTATAATTATATGAAAAGTTTAATTTATATAACTATCTCTTGGCGTTTATTGTTCATTTATTTATTATAGATATAGTGAATGGTTTTTACGCGAAATATTTTTTCCAGGAAATGGTAGGGACAGCAGTGTTCGGAGCTGCATTGGGGACTGGAACAGCTTTACTGATTGCCATGACGATAGTGGTTTATAAGTATTATAGCTTAAGGAAGAAATCACAAGAATGGCATTCGTTAGACCAGATGCCTCTTCCTCCAACTCTGGAAAAGTTCAACAAATCCTACTACCCCCTTTTAAAAACAGTAAGTAATATCTATTGTCGATAAAAATATTTTGGGCACCCATTAACATTGCAGATAACTATAATTTTCTAGAATAAAATGGTGATAGAATCGGACATTTTTGGACTGAAAAATACTGAGTTACTACGAATCCGTATGTTGAAAGTTCTTGGTAAAATTTCCGATTAGGAATAGAGTGCTCTAGATGTCCGTGATTAGCCTCAGTCGCAGAAATAGACCGACGTTAAAAAACCGAATAAAAAAATTAATTTAATGTTAAAAATGGAATATTTCACTTCTCCCATAACGGATGCGATGACAAGAATTGGTATATTTATAAGTTGTCAGCTGCTAACAATAAGTAATGTGTGAAACTGGGCGCAATCAGACAATAGAGGAGTTCAGTCTAAGGTCAGTGTGGCCAACAAAAGTGGTTTTTTCTGAATAGAATGACAGTTAAGGTATACCCTTCAAAATATAAGTTTTTTGCATGTTTTTTATCATTGTGAACATCTACATTGCTTTATTAAAATTATGAATACACCCCCGAAGCGTATATCTTGAAAATGTCAGTTATATAAATTTTTGTTGATATTTGTTCAATTGTGTATGTCCACTTTCGATTAGATTTTTGTAGCATTTCTAGTTAGTTGTATCTCTATTCTTTCCAAGTACAAATGAAAGTATTATTCAACAAATAAAGTGTAAATGTCTTTCAAACTGACTCTAACCATTGATTTATTATTCGGTGAGTTAACATAACAAAAATAATTATTTCAACGTTGGCTGCAATGAAATTACAATAACTAACTTCATAATATGTGTAAAGAAAGACAGCTTCATGCACAATGTGTATATAATAGAAAGTGATAAACAATTGTTATGTTTCGAGGACTCATTGTAAGTTGGAAAATAGATTTTAGGTTAGCTGTCACCTGCTTGACAGCACTGACATCAGGATTTCACGTAAACATTTGAATAATTGCTGAAATCTGAAATTGTGTATCACCAACGGAAGTAATTTTACAGAATGAACCAGTAACAACAATAATAAACGGAAGCGTGCAGTAAACTTCACTGAATTGGAAGTGAGAATGTTGATTGAAGTTGTTTTAAAGTAGGTACATACACATACCGTGGAAAACAAGAATTCTTTATTATCCCATCTTTCAAAGTGGTCAATACGTTCTCTAACGCATATGGGTGACGTTCTGGGTTTACAAAATCTACAATTTCTTGTATCTCTTGATCTTCGAGTTCCTCGAAATCATTAAAAATATCCATTTCAAAATAAATGAGTTTTTATTTAAACTAGGTCAGAATCGCCAACACTTTAAAAAGAGAATAACTTATAGCGTTTTCCATTGACAAAACTAGGGTGCACTGAATCTGAACTGAGTGCAAAATTTGTGTTCCATTGGCTGCACTGCACCAGTATTTCATATTCCATTGGAAAACTAGTGCAAGCGAATGTGCACTGAGTGCAGTTTTTTCGGCACCTGCTCAGGAGGTAGTTTCGAGTATAGTGCAAGAGTGCAAAATGGCGGCGAATGATGAAAGAAAAACAGTAGTTTATTTATTTTTCACTGGATATTATTGTAAAAGTAGAGTATCTTACAAATACTGAACCAGTGATTGGAAGTATTAAGTTGTTTTAGGAAATGAATAATCTCTCAATGTACTTTTAATAAAAATTTTCTTATTATTTTTAATGTTAAATAATAAAACAACTAGATAAGGATACATAAAACTGCACCTGCTTTTAATCAAAACAACAAAAACCACCAAAAAACAACCAACTTGATTTGAAGAATGACAACTGACAACTTTTCTGTGTTCCATTGACCCTGCACTCAGTGCAAAATATCGGTACACTGGTGTAGAGTATTAATTCGTAGTTAATCGGCATCACATCGGCATCAGTCGGTTGTTATTCACAACCTGTCCGACAATTTTTAAACGAAACATTCCCCGCTCGTTGGATAGGTAGAAGGGGGCAGATGATGGAGTGGCCACCTAGGTCACCGGATTTAACACCCCTAGACTTCTTTTTATGGGGGTATTTAAAAACAAAAGTTTATGCTACCCAACCAGAATCTCTGGATGATTTACGAGAGAGGATAGAAAATGAATGTCGACAATTAAATCCAGCCGTATTAAGCAATGTCAGAGAGGCATTTCAAAATAGATTATACCATTGTATGGAAGTGAATGGAACAATTCAATTTCGAACTTTTACCTCCTAATAACTTAACTGTAGAATAATGGTATATATTCTGTGAATATAAATTATCCAATATTGCAAAGACGAATCTAGTGCTTATTTGATGAATATATATAATTTACAACTTTATTCAGACTTGGAAAAATTGGGCCTAATTAATTTTTCCACTGACATCTGACATAACTAGTGACAGATAACATAAATGAAATGGTGACATGCCAAGGGTGCGTTCACATACTTACTGCCAGTATCGTTTATTTACTTACTCTAGATGATGGACCAGCCATACAAATAAACCACGTGACTTAACTCTCGCGTATCTCTAGATGTAACTCGGAGTAAGTTTATAAACACGCCCCAAGAGTTCCTAGAATTATTGGCCACCACTATGTTGAGTATTCAGCTAAAAAGTCATTTTAATTTTCAAGATAATATACGCTATAGATGTTGGCAATGATAAAAAACATGCAAAAATCTTATGTTTTGGAGGGTAGACCTTAACTGTCATTCTTGTCAGGAAAAACCACTTTTTGTTGGCCACACTGACCTTAGACTGAACTCCTCTATTCAGAAGTCTACAGAATTACCAACATAATTTCAAATCGCCCCTCTTGGTTATTGAATAAGGTACAAATAGTATTTTAAGAACAGTTTAATGCAAACTCACATTCTTATTTAACTCTACTTTCAATTTTATTTCATTGCAAATGTCTATATTCTAGGTATAGGGGCGCACTCTATACACAAAACGTTAAAGCTACCATCATTCCATGTACACATTCAACTACTTCCTGTTATATACAGTTCTAAATCTGATGTAGAGATGGCACCACCTAGTTATCAGGATATTTCACATCGTACACTACATTTATTGACTCTTAATATAAAATCAATATATAAAAACACACCTTCAACAGTGTGTTTAAAGTTTAGCTAGGTATATATACACACACTTCCAAAAACATTCTGGTGTGAATGGAATATAATTAGGAACGTTTTAGAACGGAAGCTGGAAAATTTTTTTGAAAATTTCGCGAGGTGGAAGTATAAAGAGCAATGTAAATAAATCTCACTCAAGGTGCACATTACATTTTCAACCGTGGCAATTATTTTTATCAAATTTTGTCAGAATTGAATAGTGACCCAGAAGTTTGCTATATATCGACGACAAATCTTAATTGTCTTGTTCAGAATCTGTAGCTCCCGAAGAGTATCTTGATGTCTTTTCACTAGATCCTTCTTGGAGAATTAATCTATTGGATACTCTTGTCCTAGGAATCTATATATCCAATAAGAGAATGCTTCACATTCGAAGATGATGTGAGAGGCTGTTTCATCCTTTTCCATGTACAATCTACAAATAGATTCCTCCCTATATTATATATGCCGATTGAATGCATTTGCTTCCTTAGGTTACAGTTACCAGTGAGTAATCCCGCCACTCTCCTCCGGCCCCTGCGGAGGTTTAATATTTCATTAGTCAGCGTCTCCGAGGTCTTTTTAGGCCAGGAATTTGCTGTGTTCCTGTTTTGAAACGTGTCCCCAGTACGACTGATGTTTAGTTTGAATCCACCGAGATGTACAACCACGTGCTGCAGTTTTTAATATCCCAAATACTGGTTCTGGACCGGTGTATTCCTTTTCATCGCCTACAATACCCTTGTGACCTGGAATCCACTTCAGAGTTACACTATTATGGTTTGATAGGGTTAATAGTTTTTGGTAGGCAGCCGAAAAAAAGTCTAGATCTGATTTGGAGACATGCTAAAAATACTAGTACTGACACTGCTGACTGACTATTTGAGAGTATGATTGCAAACACCAACAATTAATATAAAGCACTGGAAAAGTTTAAAGTTGAGTAAATATATATAAAATATAACGCTGATTCTTTTATTATAAAAAAATTCTCCAGTTTCGCGTATCTGAGGCCGCCTCTGTATGCGTGTCCCCCCTCAACCTGTTGAACCCTGGCTCGTATTGCAGCGTCCCTACCACTACCATCATCAGTATCTATGATCAGTATGTGAAACGGCGTCTTGGGGCGCCAATCGCTCCCTATACAATGTTTGACAAGCGAAAAAAAGTCGTAACTCGTAAATCCCTTTATTGAAATAAATCGAAATAATGTCTGGAATAAGTCCGGCTAGTTGTTGGATGACCCACAAAAGGTTGGAATCGTGGGCGCGAGCGGCCAAAGAAAGAGCTCTAGGAAACAACTACCACCATCCCCTGTTAGGAAAGAGTGTTAGTCACGGCAAAAATGAGAGCAGCAGCTCTGGCAGTTTTGAGGTACAATTTCAAAATTTTGTTTATAAAAAAATTTTCGTTATACGTAGCATTCCGTACGCGCATTTGAAAGTGAAAATCGATAAAGCGTTTTTGGGGTTAACTAGGATTTATCAGAAATAATTCTTTAAATTATTTATAGCCAAATCATCCGGTACGGTATGGATATAGGAAAAATTGTTTGTTTCCGTTGCCTTCCGACATGTTTATATTCTAAGCTGTCATCTTGGAAAATGTTTAATACATAACTTGGTGTTTTCATTAATTAATTACGTTTTCTACTAAATTTGTCGTTTTTTAAAAATGTAATGAATGAAGTTAGTGGGAAAAAAGTTTCACTGTAATATTATTATACTAGTATAGAATACCTATATTTATTTTTTAATAGCTGCACTCCACCTACCTTAGTTAATATAACACGCAAAAACACTTCATTTGAATAAAATAACCAATCCTACGATGTATTCTCATCTCAGGGGTGTTTCAGTATCATTGTTCGACTTGTTTTTGATAATTAAATAAAACCATGTCTGAAACATAACCTGTAATACTTCTTAATTTCTATTATATCGCCAAATAGTATATTCTTCAGCAGAATTATGGCTATTATTCACGCGAAAGAAGTTTCCAAAACGAGGGAGCGCAGCGAGTGAGTTTTGGAATCATCCAAGTGAATAATAGCCATTCTACACAAGTAAAAGACTATACTTTCTCCACGATTAAAAAGAAAAACCTTCCAGTGAGGATCGAACCTCCATCGTCCGCGCCATAGTCAACCACCACTAGGCTATAGAGCATATGTATAAAAATGTAAAGAGTAAATATATATACGTAACTCATATTTTCAATAGGAAGCCTTACATTTATAAATGAAATTAATTACGGGAGGCGTACATATTCACTATCGCTACTATTGTTCATTTTTTTCTCTTATAATACGTAAAATTATGATTTTATAATTATTTTGACGTTTCAAACGAGGCGCTGTCAGAAGCGATTTGCGTTCTTAGATATTTGACGTTTTAAAGAGACGATTTGATTTATTCATTTTAATTCATTGTAGCGTGAATTCTGATAATAATAGAATGTGATTGGCTAACGAGAGTGAATTTTTTTTATTATTCACTGGTGTGAAGAATTTATATCATTATGCAGCTAAATATGTAAAAATAATTTGTGCGTTATTATATAGTCGTGGAGAAATTGTTTTCTCACTCAGTAGTAGATTATTTTGTGATATTATACTAATTATTTCAAAAAAAGTGATGCATATAATGTGGGAACAGTAGAGAAATGGAGATTGCAATAGAATTGAGCAGGTGAAAAGCTTCGAGTGGAAATTCAAGAAAACGAAAAAGACTACTTAGGTATATTAAACTTAATAATGGGATACAGTTAATACTATGCAATGAACAGGTCATTTATAAACAGAAAAGAAAGTTAAAATAAAACGGAAATTAATGTTTATATAACCATATTCAGCCGAATTCTTACTTTTGGATGTGAATCATGGGTGCTCACAGAGCGACAAAGTCAAATTCAGACAGTAGAAATGAAGTATCTCAGAAGAGTCAGAAGTGTCACAAAAAAAGACAAAATAGGAAATACAAAAATGAGAGAAGATCTGCTGGAATTCATTGAAAAACGACAAAAGAATGAATGATAAGAGACCTGCCAAGCAAGTGTGGAAAATAAAAGGTACAAAGAGCTAAAAAAGAAGAGGACCGAAGCATACATGGGATGGAATAATACTTAAGAGGAATAATGAAGAAACGAGAGACAACATGGTCAGCGGCTAAGGCGCTAGCAAATAACAAAAAAGAATGGGCAAAGCTCGTTTACAGACATTGAAAAATATTGTTAACAATACAGACAAGGATTTTAATTAAATACTACAACACCCCAATTAATAGAAATTCTCATTACTATATACAGTGTGTCTACTTAAGTTGGAACCATATGGAAAACTTTTTTATTAGTGGTTTTATGAAAAAGAGGTATTCTTGATAAAAAGTTCTGCATGGTCCAAAAGTTGAAATGCAACCATCAGATATCAAGTTTATCGAGCAGTATACGGAGGTTTGTCAAAAAACTCGAATTTTGTGCAAGAGTAAAGTATCTTTATTTTTCACAATTCAGAAAAATGTTATGGAATAAAGTTGTTTTGAATTAAAAGTTATATTCAAATATGCAATAACAGCCATTTATTATGAAAGTTCAGGTTTTGTGATTTGTGATTGTGATTTACCAATAATTCCATATTAATTATTCTGGCTGGATACAATTTAATTCAATCTAGGATGCCCTGACATAAAGTATGTGACAGTGAATGTCAGAGTGAGTTGTTGTTTATAACATCACAATAAAAATGGCAAATTCACTAAATCGTGAAGAAAAAATAGAACTTGTGTTAAATGTTGGATACAATTACAAAACATATAAAGAGGCCGCAAATATAATCGACATCTGCATAGAAACATTATGCATCTAGCAGTAACAGAAACTTTAAATAAATTTAAGGCTAGTGGAAGTATAGAAAATAGATTTAAGAATAAACGCCGGAAACGGGTTGCGAATGACGACACTGAATTTGAAGTGATGCTTTCTGTTGTAGAAGACCCAAAAATGTCATTAAGAAAAAGATACATACAGATACAGCAAATATTTTGAAAAAAAATAAACATCATGCATACAAACCGCAATTTGTACACACGTTACTACCAAGGGATTACGATATTCGTTTTGAATTCTGCGCTCTGATCCAAGGAAAGTTGGTTGAAGACCCATTTTTTACAAGGAATATAATATTTTCCGATGAGTCAACATTTTCATCGAACGGAACAGTCACATCACAAAATTGTCGCTGGTGGTCTAACAGTAATCCGAACTTATTTTTTTAATACTAACGTATGGTGTGTTGTATACAAAAATAAATTAGTTGGACCTTTTTTTTCGACATTTCTTATATGCCGCACATTACTTACAATTATTAGAAAATCAAGTGAGTGATTTGTTTGAACGACCTTCCGTTACAAGAACGTATGAAAATTTGGTTCCAACAAGACGGTGCTTCCATCCATAGTACATTAAACGTTAGAGTACTCCTTGAAAATATGTTTAAGGGGAAGGTGATTCACAGGTATTCAGATCTTTTCGGGCCTCCAAGGTCTGCTGATTTGACTCCCCTTGACTTTTTTTTATGGGGTTTTTAAAATTGTTAAAAATAAAGATACTTTACTCTTGCACAAAATTCAAATTTTTGACAGACCTCGTATACTGCTTAAAAAAATTGATATCTGATGGTTGCATTTCAACTTTTGAACCATGCAGAACTTTCTATCAAAAACCCCTAATAAAAAAGTTTTCCATTTGGTTCCAACTTAAGTAGACACACTGTATATGTTTATTTCTCAGTATTCGGCAATATTTCTGAATTTAGAAAATTTTCGGAGTCTCCGGGGACGATTTGGTGGAGATCCAAGTTATATATATATATACAGGGTGGGGCAATCTTCTGACATCGGAGGATTACATTGTTGTGGTGAGAGATAGAACTTCATAGTTTTGTGTGAGCTAATACAGTTACTGAGGGCACATTTTGAAAATACTTTCGATTCTACAGGGTGTTCCAAAACCACGTAGCAGCACAAACTTACATTTTTTTAAATGGAACGTGCTATATTTTGTTTAAGAATCGAAAAGATCTCACCGAGAGCGTTACAAAAATATAGCAATCTAATATATTATAAGGGTGTTTTACAAAGATATGGCCAATTATTAGCAAAAAATACCTCCTCTTTGACACTCTGCAGAACAGTAAATTGAAATAAATCAACCGGTCTTTGTGTTCAAATGTCATACACACATCATTGGCTGTGCTCAGTATTAATTACTTTTTTCATCGGTGGCTTTTTTAATACAGGGTGAAACAAAACGCAAATCAAGCAATATCTCAAAATTTTTAAATGAATCACCCTATAAGTCTTTTTACAATTTGTTAGTACAATTAATAAACTTTCAAACGATGTAGTGAACTTAGGGCATTGGTTAATGGAAAATCGTAGATATTTTATGATAATGGTCAAAGCAAGTATTTTACATACACAAATTAAATGGTATTAAATTTTTACATGCAACCTCTTGTAAATTTTAACATTTCTAAGGCATATATTTTAATCGTAATTTTGGATGCATCTACAATATCTAATCAATGAAATAAAATGTTTGCTAATACCGTAGGTCTACCTGGAATTACCAAAAATTTTATATTTATTCGTGTTTCACTTTCAAGAATTGTTATTATAGGCTTGTTTGAGAATGGGCGAAACAAATCAAGCCATATTTTTGATTATATCAAGTGGGCTACTATCAAAATAGTATCTACTAATAGGTAAATGTCAAAGAAATATTGCTGTATTCTTCGTTTGTGTTTAGGAAGTTGATTCAAACAGAATAGTTAACTTGTGGTTCCAACAAGATGGAGCATCTGTGTACCAGAAATTTTACCGAAAGGTGGATAGGACGTGGTGGACCAATTTCGTGGCCTCCTCGATCTCCAGATCTCACACCGATGGATTTCTTTTTATGGGGATACATCAAGCAACTTGTGTATCAAACTTAACGCATTTTCTACAATAACTTCAGCTATGTTGGAAAGAGTAAGATCCTCGTTTTTGAAAAGAATTGTATGGAAGTAAATCATCGCCATTTTGAACACTTAGCATAAACTACTATACTTTTTATAGAATGTCAATGTTCATTTATGTAAATGTGAGTGTTCTTATAATGTTGGTTTTCATAATTGTTAGTTTTTCAAAAATAGAAAAAGTTGGAAAATGAATTACAAGCTTGCATTTTACATAACTAAGATATACTGTTTGTGGTGACTTGAGTAATTATTTCGTAAAGACTACAAACTGCTTTTATATTTATTAGTACCTACTATAATGACATTAGCCTACTTACAGTAAACAAAAATATTTCTTCCAACATAATTCCTTCTTTCCTTCCTCTAATGGTAAGAGTAGAAGTCAAAGATATTTTAGATGCATCCAAAATTACGATTAGAATTTATGCCTTAGAAATGTTAGAATTCACAAGATGTTGCGTGTAAAAATTTAATACCATTTAATTTGTGTATGTAAAATACTTGTTTTTGACCATTATCATAAAATATCTACGATTTTCCATTAACTAATGCCCTAAGTGTACGACATCGTTTGAAAGTTTATTAATTGTACTAACAAATTGTAAAAAGACTTATAGGGTGATTCATTTGAAAATTTTGAGATATTGCTTGATTTGCGTTTTGTTTCACCCTGTATTTAAGAAGCCACAGATAAAAAAAGTAATTAATACTGAGCACAGCCAATGATGTGTGTATGACATTTGAACACAAAGACCTGTTGATTTATTTTAATTTACTGTTCTGCAGAGTGTCAAAGAGGAGGTATTTTTTGCTAATAATTGGCCATATCTTTGTAAAACACCCTTATAATATATCAGAGTGCTATATTTTTGTAACGCTCTCGGTGAGATCTTTTCGATTCTTAAACAAAATATAGTACGTTCCATTTAAAAAAATGTAAGTTTGTGCTGCTACGTGGTTTTGGACTACCCTGTAGAATCGAAAGTATTTTCAAAATGTGCTCTCAGTAACTGTATTAGCTCACACAAAACTATACAGTTCTATCTATCACCACAACGATGTAATCCTCCGATGTCAGAAGATTGCCCCACCCTGTATATATATATATAAGTAGATACTCGCGCAAAGAAAAAAAATCACAGAGGCCATAATATTGTGTATATTAGGCTGAAATTTGAAATACTCACTTTCCGATAATGAACGAATATGGGAAATAATTAGCAAAGACGTATCTATGATATCTTGTAAACAGGAATATCGGAAACTGAAGTGAATGGTTTTTCGAAAAAAAAAACTAAAATTTCAACTTTAGATTTTAGAAAAATTTCATAGTAATTGATGGAACCTATGACCTATGGGTTCTATAATTAGTAGATTAGTGAATCTCCATGTTACATAAAAGTGTCAGAAATGACTTCCGATTTTCTATTAAATAAAGTTATTATTAATTAATACATGCAGTCGATGCCCAATCTCAAAGAAAAAAACACAATTTTCCACTATTACTAAATATCTGAGATTTTATGTTCGTTCATTTTGCTCCTGATTACGTACCTGTCATGTATAAAGCGCATAGTTTTATATCTCAAAATATAAAAACACTAAAAATTCACAATTTCCAGTCGTATCGATTCAACACAAACATTCCCTCCTTTTATGCGACAAAATTTTTTTTTATTTGTTTTCTCCAGGCATTTTTACCAGTTTTTATCTATATTTACAAAAAAAAAATAATTCGAATATTTCTATCTATCGAAAATTCGGCTATCTCTATGGAGTTTTATACTAAAAAATGACTTTATGGATTTGCAAATGTCTTAGTTCACAAAAAAGTTGAAATTTTTCATTTCATTTATCGATTATTGCTTTTTATTGCTTGTATTATGTACTTTGGAAAAAGGTTTTGGTCCAGAAAAAAGTCACAGCGATTTGTGCTGAGTGGAGAAAGGTTTAAAAATGTTTTTTCATAATAATGTGTACACTATGGTCTAAATAGAGATGTATATAGGGTGGTCCGTAAGTAATGGTACAAAGTGAAATGGAAGATTATTCGCCTAAAAATATTACAATCTGACGCAACTTCTTTTAATAAAATTTCGAAGATAAGAAAGATACGAAAGATAGAGTTGAAATATGAAAAAAGTTTTTTTCCAGTAAAATGGAAAATTTTGGATATACAAACGTGAAAATTTGAAGATAGGGGTCTCAGGGCCTGGGAAATCATAATATATTATGTTATCCATTTCGATGTATTTTCTAGAGGGCGCCACAAAAGCTTTGTAATTGATATATAGCTGTGCGATAAAATTATTTATCGTTAACGGTATCCCTCTATTTATTGAATAATATTAAAACTATATCATTTTTGCGACAAAAAGGTATACCTATAATTAAACTCAAAAGTTACAGGTTTTCGATATATTCGCATTTTTAAACCCCATTCATAATTTTCATTTCATTTATTAGCACAAAATAGTATATTACATAACGTGTGCGAAAAGTGACTTCTGCACGAGTAATGTACAGTATTTTTCCTACGATCACGTGATGATTTCACCAATAATGTGTAATCAACATCTGACATATTAATACACAAAATGGTATACTTAAAGTCAACATAAATGATTTCAAAAAGTAACAATAACTATTATTAGTAACAAAAATTCAAGTAGTTATATAGGCGAGCGGCGCACCCCTAAAAAGATGCACAAAAAAGCGAGTTGACCGACCACTACAAAACGCAAGGAAAAAACCAATTGGGATCGATTAATTATATTATTAGCAACAAAAAACCTTAATAACATTTTTTTGTCCCGATGGTCAGTCATTTGTTATTAACCAAAAACTTGCAAAATTACGGAAAATGAAAAAATAGTTACGCTAATCATTTTTTAAGGTAAAATGGATAAAAATAAACACTTTTTGACTCTTGATATTTTTTCGAAAAATGCTTTGTTTTCAAGTTATCGGCAATTCAAACTCAAAAATCGACCGAAAAATGGATTTTTCGAAAAAAAATTTCTCGGCTTCTACCACAGCTTTTTCAAATTTTCAAAATGCAAATCACTCGTGAAAACATATACTATTAGATGGTATTTTTTATTTTCTTGCTACATTCATTTACCTTGTCGAATTCGTCATACCAAATTCGCGAAATTTACGAATTCCAAGGCGGATTTGCCGTGACGGAGTGCGTAACGTGTACTGATTTGCGGAACTATTTTTCGATTAATAATGTTAATTATAATACGTTTTATTTTGCTATCGTTAATGTTTTATTAATTTCTGCTACAAAATATATGTTATAGAAATTATTAAGTTATGAATGTTAAATTAGAATGAGACTTATTTCAAAATAAACAAACTGATTTATTTACATAAGATTTACATTTGAATATGAACATCTGTTTTAATAGAGTTACATATAATCTTCAGCCTCTTCTTCACCGATTCAGTCTATAAGATCATTTGAAGTGTCTTGATTATTGCAAATTGTAGAACACGCACATAGTTCGCAACATGGAAAACCTTGAGATAAACAAGAACATCTTCCGTCATCTTTGCACGGTGACTTTCCACTACAATTACAAATAAATTTTTGTAACAATTCCATGGCTGTATCTCCTTCAAAATAATTGACTATCAATAAGTCGTTATTTTTTATCCATCCATATTGAGTTGGATCAAATGACATGAAATGACTAGATCTTGCTTGCGACCATTCGTTTACTTGCCATTTTACACGCAAAATATGCTGTACCAACGCGGGCTCTGACGGAGCGAATTTGGTATGACGAATTCGACAAGGTAAATGAATGTAGCAAGAAAATAAAAAATACCATCTAATAGTATATGTTTTCACGAGTGATTTGCATTTTGAAAATTTGAAAAAGCTGTGGTAGAAGCCGAGAAAATTTTTTTCGAAAAATCCATTTTTCGGTCGATTTTTGAGTTTGAATTACCGATAACTTGAAAACAAAGCATTTTTCGAAAAAGTATCAAGAGTCAAAAAGTGTTTATTTTTATCCATTTTACCTTAAAAAATGATTAGCGTAACGATTTTTTCATTTTCCGTAATTTTGCAAGTTTTTGGTTAATAACAAATGACTGACCATCGGGACAAAAAAATGTTATTGAGGTTTTTTGTTGCTAATAATATAATTAATCGATCCCAATTGGTTTTTCCCTTGCGTTTTGTAGTGGTCGGTAAACTCGCTTTTTTGTGCATCTTTTTAGGGGTGCGCCGCTCGCCTAATAGGTAGGTTATTATAATTATTAATTGGTTGGATAATTATAGGAATTGAAAGTGAAATTATATGATGGTTTGGTATCGGGCTTCTGACGCAGGGTACGCGGGGTACGCAGGGTACGCGGGTTCGATTCATGACCACGTCCTAAACTTTTTTTTCAACCAAGAAAATGGAAAAAATTCCACTTTTCAAATAGATCGCTTCAAATTTAGATATTACATAGGTAAATCTAATTAAAAATTATATATTTGACAGCTTGACAGTGGTCAATCTTAATAATAGTAGTTATATGGACAAATCAACTTAGGAAATACGCATTTGACATATACATACATTTGCGGGGTAAATAGACTAGCATTTCAACATTTAATTTGACAGCTATTTTATCCGTACACGTACGGATAAGTTTTTTTTTTCCATACGCGTTTGAATAAAGGCCACTTTCCATAGAACTAGACAGTGCGATATATGTCACTTTCCAATGTGATCGTAGGAAAATAATAATGTTAGTAGGCGCTGATGACATTTATTATCAGCTAATAGCGAGAGCATTGATAATTTGCAATAATATTGTCATAGATTTCGAAAGCGTATTGCTCAGTAACAACTCGACTCCGAATGCGGAGGGCTGTTACCCCAAAGCAACATCCTTGAGAAAAGTTATGGCATAATTATTGCAAATAATTAATGTTCTTGCTATATTATAGCTGATAATAAATTTTCTGACATCAGCGCCCACTAACATTATCATTTTCGTGCTAATAAATGAAATGAATATTGTTTTGTCAAAAACACTTAAAAGGCAATTATATCTTTATTCAAGATTAAAAAACTGACATTCAATGAATTTATATTGACATCTAATCAAAACTTTTTAGTATCTAAGTAACTTCAAGAAAATCTAAACTAATCACTAACATTCTCCGGGCCTCCCGAAATTGAGCTACTTTTTTTTAATAATATTAATTTAGTGATTGGTCTTCTGTATTCCCCCAATGATGTCTTCACGTTTACGACTTCACTTCGGGCGCAATTTGCTTAGCAAATATTGGAGGTCCTTCTAATTTATGTCCTACGCTTTGGCACCAGCATACAGGATAAATATCAGAACTTTCACAGTCTAACCATTGATCGTACTCCTCTTCCTATCCATCAAAATGAACTTTTAGTAGTCGTCTAGCAGCTACTGTTGCTATACATACTAGCCGAGGGTCCATAAGATCAGCTGCCTCAATTTTCATACCTTGTTGGAAACCATGTAACGGTATATTTGTATTAAATAAAGAAGGATCTGCCGGTCGGTTATTTGTTTGGGCCAAATACGATCTCCAATCAAAAGTTTTAGCGTCATAACCTTTAGGTAAGGTTAAGGGAGTATCGTACTTTTCGCAGAATCCCACGGGAAATATACAGGGAGATTTCACATGATAACAAAACCAGTCGGCACCAGTAACGTCAGAATCGTAAGTATCGATGCGGATCATGATTTAGATTTAGATCAAAATTTAGAACGACCATGACTGTAGCTACGCATATAGAAGAGATATTAAGAGGGGCGGTGACTTCTAATTTTACTCCTTTACAAAAACCTGATTGGGAGTTTTCGACGAAACCAACTTGGTAAGGGTTGAAGAGCTCTTCGGTGGCGTCGTCCTCGAATATACCTTGATTGACTCTTTCTAGGTAATTAACTAGAACTACCAAATGATGATTTGCCTCTTTCACCCATCCAACGGGGTGTAATAGTGGCGACCAAAAGTGACACCAAAAGCCGGCGTCATCTGGTGGCATGTCGTAATATTTAACGTTCAATCTTTCACCGACTATTTTGTGTACGATTGCCAACTTAACTTGGGAGATACTATTTTTATCAACAACTTCAGGATTAAGGCCACATTCGATCCTGGATTTGAGACTTTCGGTTGCTTTATTGCTAAAATTCAAAGGCAAAGTGGCACCAGTCAATCGTTTTCTCAAAAAATCCTTCCATCTTCCCATCTTCCTATCTTTCTATCTTCGATTGTCTTTGGAGGAATCAAGGGATTTTTTCTCGTAGAACACCATCCGGCAGGATGTACTTGATTCGAACAAAGTGATACCCAAAAATCTTTCGAATTGTTAGATCCAAATCCTTCATATCTTAACTGTGCTTTATATCCTACAATCCTCATCAGAGCTGCTACCCAAAAGAATTCGGCAAAAGCTTCAGATACATTCTCGCAGTCCGTGCTTTCTACTTCTACTTTCATACCAACCATAATATTGTCCCAAATATCAGCCATGGGGGCGTACTTGAAACAAGTAACAGGCGCAGCGATGCCATCTTTTTGAATGGGTATTACTGAAGGATCTGTATTACTCTGATAGGCAATTGGTGTTTTCAAGACTAGACCTGGATACTTCATCGGCTTTATTTTCCTGGTTGGACAAGGCAGTGTTTGGGTAGAAGTTATTATCATATATACAGGGCGAGAGCTATTTTTACCCATATAACTAGAGTCGTTACTTACATTTTTCATGTCTAAATAGTGCATCATGGCATAATTTTCTATTGTGTCCATATTTTCTTCCTCCGTAAAACGGCAAGTTTCTGTCGATCTTTCAAATAATGTAAAAAACATGGGCCAATCTTCAACATTGCCACCAAATGTTGGAAGATCTTTACCAATCACAGATCTTATGGACATTCTTTTGCAGTTTTCGATAGGATTGTTTTCAGATACTGACTTAAATGCATTTGTCATAGTTCGAGTAGCATTTAAAAATTCATTTGTTATAACTTGAGTAACAGCTGTAAACTCTTTGGTCAGATGACCAGCTACTGAGGGTAACGGCTCGGGCAGCTCATTTCTAGAACTACGACGGTCGTACATGTCTTGTACTGATTCACCAACTTGCGAAGATTTTTCATCTTTCAACCACCATTTCACTTTATCATGAGCACAAGGTAACTCATCCATAGGGATAGCAGCAGCTGACTTGTTACTTTTGCTAGAAATACTACGACTTTCTAAACTCCCTTCTGTAATTCTATCTTTTTCTATGGCTGCTTGTATTTCCAATTCAGATAGTTTTCTTTCTAACTGTTGCCTGTCAAATTCTTTCTGACGCTCTAGCTCTCTAAAATGATATTCTCGTTGTAATTTATTTATTTCTTCCAACTTTCGCAGATCAATTTCTTTAATTTTTTGGGCATAAGAGATTTCCGTTTTTGACTTGTGGGACATTTCCTCTTTTCGATTCGGTAATGTTCGTACTGCTTTGGATTTGTTTGAATTCTGTTCATCAATATTATTAATGACTATATTAGATGGAGAGTATCTAATTGGCGGCACACCTGCATTAGATCTACGTGTTCTTCTTGACTTCATTTCGTCGACTGACATATTGTAAGTAACCCAAAATTATTTTATTCTCGGCAAGACTGAGATGATACAAATAAATAAAATGGATTCTTAGCTTCGAAGGACCATAATGTTTTGTCGAAAACATTTAAAAGGCAATTATATCTTTATTCAAGATTAAAAAACTGACATTCAATAAATTTATATTGACATCTAATCAAAACTTTTTAGTATCTAAGTAACTTCAAGAAAATCTAAACTAATCACTAACAAATATAATGAATGGGGTTTAAAAATGCGAATATTTCGGAAACCTGAAACTTCTGAGACTTGATAGGTATAATTTTTTTTCACAAAAATAATAAAGTTTTAATATTCATCAATAAATAGAGGGATACCGTTAACGATGAATAAGTTAATCGCACAGTTATACCAATTACATAGCTTTTATGGCGCCCTCTAGGAAATACATTAAAATGGAGAACATATCACGATTTCCTAGGCCCTAAGACCCCTATCTTGAAATTTTCACGTTTTTATATCCAAAATCTTCCAATTTACTAAGGAAACATTTTTGGCTTTCCAGCTTTGCCACCCTGTATCTTTTTTATCATCAACATTTTGGCCGGATACGAAATGCCTCCCGAAAAAGGGTTTCTTACCTGTCGCTAAAAGGGTCACATACGAATTGCCTCCTAAGCTCTAAATAAATTACCAGCTTCTAATCTTTGTACGAAGGTGAGACGTTGCCAAACTTTCGTCCTTTTATAGAATTTCGTTAATAACTCAATATTAACCATTATTTTTTGGTTTTAATATTTTGATTATTTTGATCAAAAACATAAAGACATGATAAGTATTTTATACATTTATTAAAACAAATCATCAGCAGAAACTTACAAAATTACATAATATTATCATCGCAGAAAATTTAAAAACACCAATTTTTAAGAAAATTACGACTCAAACAATAAAATTCAGTCTGCAGACTGAACTATTCAATTTTATATACAAATCATCAGAAGAAATTTACAAACTTACAAATTATTTTTCCTAAATTTGTATGACACTAGTTTCACAAATTCTAATTTATTTATTGTACCTTCTCTTAATTGTAATATTTTTTCATTTACAAAATTGATTTTTGCTGTACTTTCCTCAACAATTCTTTTTGGTACCGAGACAGAATTTATTTTAATATAGGTATTTATTTGAAATTGTAAAATAATCTCAATAAAATTATTTATATTTGGATGAGGGCAGTAGAAAGACGAGTTATACTTGGAATGGAAACTTTCACATGGGTTTGTGGTTCTTTCTAAAGATGAAGAGTGCTCAGCCCAGAGATGTGGCGGAAATTTCGAATTTTCCGATATATAATTATCCACAAGATAATCACAAAACTGAGTGACCCTTTCATCGACTGGTTTAATTTCGGACAAATCTATTGCAAAAAAATCGCCAACTTCTTCAGGATCTAAGAATGATAGGCCAAAAATATATGACAGAAAATGGGTAATTTCACTTGAGTCAGCACCTTTTTTCTGGTATTCTGGAGCTAAGCCCAGTGCTTGAAGCTTTCTATACCAAGCCTGACCCAAATGAAAACGACATCCACGAAGATCTGCTTCAGGGAATGCCTTACGGATACCATTATGTATAGAAATTTCAAAGTCTGAAGTTATTACTTTAGGGGATACAGGGCAATTGAGTTTAATACATTCTTCTATGATATATTTAAACACGAGATAATAAGAAGATGACTTTTTATCTTCAAGTAAACAGAAGACGAGAGGAATATAATGTCCATTTTTTAAGCCATGTATAGTGAACAATTGGGTGAAAAAGCGAGGACAGTACTCAAAAGTTCCGTCGACATACCAATTGGAAACAGTCGAAAGAAAAGAAAGATTTGAAGAACAGGATAATATAACAATGTGATTATCTTTGTCATTTTTAATTATAAAATTTTCGTTCCTATTTGTAATAATCGAAGTTGAATCGATAGCAATATGAAATTCAGATATACTTTTAGGAAGTTTAATTAAAGAATTAGTTGTTCTAGCGTAATATAAATTCTGTCTCACCCTATAGATATCGTTGGTAGTAAATGTCTCTATATTCGTCTTCTTAAGTTCTTTACATATGAGCTTCATTGGTTTTTCGTTGATATCTTCCACGGCTGCTCTTTTTATCGAATTGCTTACGGCTTTCCTATTGGACACTTCGGCAGACAACTTCTCGTGATTGTGATCTAATATCGACTCAATTATCGAATTGTCACATCCCTGCGTTTTCACAAATGCTTTGCAGGTTTTCTTAGTACATGTCCATCGCTTTACCGTATCTTTGGCCAACATTTTTTGAAAACCGAATGTGAAACCATCAATTGATATTAAAGGTTTGCCCTTTTGACTCGAACACATCGTTGATTCCATTATTTCGAATATTATAACTTAATCCACTTAAACACAATTTGAACTTAAAATTGACAAACTGATACAAGCTTTAAATCGACAAAACTGAGACAAGAACTAATAAACTTGAAGTATTTATACAAAAATTAAGTGATCACATAATTATAGAAAGAATATTTATTATAAACAACTAATTACCAGATTTAGTAGGTGCAAACTACCCTATTCATGGAATAGATTAGAGATTAGAATCGTGTTAGATCAAAACAATTAGAATACTTAGTGTAGGTACATCGGCTTTATTTTTAATGGTAAACAATTTTATTTTCTAAACAAAAATGTACACTGATTAAGTAATCACATCATTATAGAAAGGATATTTATTATAAACAACTAAGTGTACTTCGGCTTTGTTTTTAATTGTAAACAATTTTATTTTCTAAACAAAAATGTCGTACTCTGAAATATTTTGTTAACAGATTTTATGTACAGTGCATAAGAATTAGAAAAATAAAAATAGATATATATTTACCTATTCAAATTATAATTTGGCAACATTGTGTCATTATACAAAGATTAAGCACACAAAATATTACCATAAATGATTAAGGACCCGGAGGCATTTCGATTGTACCCGGGAGGCATTTCATCTATGAAAATAGGTACCTGAAAAAACGGGAGGCATTTCGATAACACCGAACATTTTATTAAAGAAAGTTGCGTCAAACTGTTATATTTTTAGGCCAATAATCTTCCATATTACTTTGGTGCATTACTTACGGACCACCCTGTATATTTTTCTTATTAAAAATTATTATTTTGTTCTCACATTCAATTTTATTTTTACATGAATTATTACCAAACATATCCGCAATAAAGCGCCAAAAGGAACAAATTATCTTGGTGTATTTTGCAACACCTCGATGTAGAATTAGTACGGCGTATTCCGTTATGAACCATTTAAAAAAAAATTCTGCAAATTACATTAAAAAAACAACTAACATCTAATTAGAGCTATTTATTTTCAATAGCTTTTGCGCCCCCTATTTTTAATTCTCACAACTTTCAAGAGAGTAACTTTTTTTTATTCATTCAAATTAAACTACTTATAAATAATGTTCACCAAAGTTGAACTTCTTTTCATATCCATCGCTTTTATTGCTTATCCAGAGCCTGAGCCTATATATCAGCTTGTTCAATTGAAACCCATCTTTGGTCCAGGAAAAATGTATTGGCAAGTACAGTTACAAATAACTACGGTGAATACTTTATAGCTGAGTACACATGACTCGAAAGTCAAGAAAACATATTTGTATTCTGTGTAAATATTAATACACATATTTACACAGAATACAAATATGTTTTCTTGACAAATAACTACCACTAAAATTGAGGCAGGGCGACGACTCAGCACTGTAGTGGAACGCGTTCGATGCGATAATTACAGTCAAGCAAGGTCGGACATGGTTAATACTTGGATGGGTGACGACCATGCCAGGGAAAACCATCGTATGGGGCCCGTACAGCCTGCAGCGGACTAGCATATCACAGCTCGCAGGCATTATACCAATGAGCACGAGGTATAATGTAGATATGCCGTCTTTCGGAGGAGACGTAAAACCGAGGTCCCGAGTCCATGGATGTTGGGCTCGTTAAAGAACGCTACCACTGGTTGGAACACTAGTGGGTTCGCCAAAATTTCCGGTTAGGGGTAGAGTGCTCCCGGCGTCGGTGATTAGCCACAGTCGCAGAAATAGACCGACGTTAAATAACAGAATAAAAAAAAAAAATTGAGGCACATATCCCACTGTTTCACCAACCGATGTATACCCTGCTTTTAGAATTCTTGTGGCTGCTGCTGGAAGAATTCTTTCACAGCGTTTTGTACTTCTGCGTCCGACTGAAAACGGTTACCTTTTAACGCCTTTTTTAGTGGCCCAAAGATGTGAAAATCGCAAGGCGATAAATCGGGACTATAGGGTGGATGCTCTAATTACCTACATTTCTTTCGTTGCAGATTTTCTTTCACACCTTCAGCACACAAAAATTGAATGACCGCACGCTTATCACATTTGGACGGATTGTTAACAACAAACGCCATTTCAAAGTAAAGTCACAATACTTAAAATCCCTGTCAAATATAAACGATATAAACAGATCAGTGTGACGTTTGCATACACTACTAATGTTGGAAAACGTCTGTTGAATGATTACAATTGTTTCCAAGGCTAACCTGACCAAAGATGGGTTTCAGTTGAACAAGCCTCGTATAACTATACTATTTATAGGTGCATATAATATAATAATAATAATATTATCAAGCTCTTATTCGAAACATTTCAGCGCTTTACAGATTTTAACACCGTCGTCTTTGCTTTTCCACTTTGAGTCTAGGTAAGTCGACGTCCATCGACGTTGAGCCGCCAAGGACGCAGTGAAGCCGACAACTTACAATGTTTCAACTTCATAATTGCACAAGAGATTTCTGGTCTTCATATATCGGAAAATCTGGAATAAAAAAAAATAAAATTTTGTGCACAAGAAAATCCTTTTATTTTTTACAGGAGTTCAATATAGAAAAAGAACACTTAAACGTTCAGCCACTGCAGCATTCCTCAGCGCAAGATCTAACAACCGATATATTGAAAACACCATTGGAAGTTTGTTCAGCACATGTGCCTACACCAGCATTGCAACACCAGTCAAAATCTTATCCTGCTGGACAACCCTTATTGTGCAGAACTCCAAGTGTTTCCAGTCAAAGTAGCTTAGATAGTACTGCATCCAAACAGGTTAGTCTTCAAGAAAAGAAAGCTTTCTCGGTAACTGAATGTTATCCAAACTCTCCAATATATTTATTGGAAAACATTGTATTCATTCATAAATCAGTTCGGACAAAAAAAATCATATTTATCATGAAATAAAACATAATCTACATCGAGCAAGTACTCTTATTTTTCTTAAAAGAATTAGATAATCCATTGAGTATGGAAATATAGCACAGGGACAGCTATATGAAGAGCTGCTTTACTTATTGACTGGAGCTTTCGACAACTAGTGTGGCTTTCTTTCTTCTTTTGGTTCGTGATTTTCCATACCCCCCAATCCAACACCTTTCCATCTGCATCGGGCAAGTTCATAACTGGGTGTTTGTTATATAACTCTGCAACACCTAGTAACTGACTTCTACGATCAAGTCTCTAGCATCTGTACAGTATTTGTTCCATTACCTTCGTCTTCCTACCGTATAAACTGCTTGTAAGGTCACCGTTGTCTAGTTTTAGTTTGTGCAGATGCTTCTTCACTGATGCATAACCAGTCATGAAGCATGAAGCATGCTATAATTCACAGTTTCAGCGATGTCCTCTCAGTAATTTTGAGGATACTTTCCGATCCAGTTCATCTCAGATCCTCATACTACGGTTTTCATCAGTTTTTTTATTGATTCCCAACTCCTTCGATAAGATTCTCATGATTTAGTAACAAGGTGAATGAAGTTGAAGGTTAGGATTTCCAGAGATGTTTCCAATCATCAACGTATATTTTGTTCAGGCTTAAGTTCGTTTAAGATCATTAAATAATTTACCTTCAGGGAGGTCACCGTGGATCTTCCCCCCAAATCCGTACGTTTGCCCCGGATGGAAAAACGACCTTACACCATCACCATGAAGCTACACATACCTCTAGCTACCCATTGCGTACGTCAAGTAGATCGCCATCGCCATTACGAGCAGCGTCTTTGGATATTCGCTGCTCTTCGCCGGGCACTGCGCATGCTTTGTCCGAAATAAGAACCCCTTCTCCTTCACAATCTAGTCTAGCCTCATTAACAGGTAAGCTTACAACCAGGATTATGTTAGAGCATTCTCGTAATGATTTTTTGTTATTACAGGAGGTTCTACAAGTTCTTGTAATTCTCCTGTACCGGCCTCGCCAAGAACTGGCCTAGGGAGATGTTTATCTCCGCTTTTTATACACCGAACAGTGACGGTGCCAGATACATCGGCCGTACCTCCTCCTGCTAGTCCTTTAGGCGCTATTCAGCCTGATTTATACTTGAGGAAGGACGGTCCTTTATTTATTGGCTCGCCTAAATCGACTCCAAGCCTCGGAAGACTGCATTTTAGACTTTCTTATGATTTTGATAAAAGTGATTTAGTAGTACATCTTATTGAAGGTAAGTTTTATTGAAAATATCAATCTATTATTATAATATATACCGTGAAGGAGCATTAAAAACAGGTATATAAATTCCAGCACATGACTTAGTCAGCAGCGACCAAGGTGGATTTAACGACCCCTATGTTCGCTTGACACTTGCACCGGAAGTGGATTCAAGAAAACGACAAACAAACATTTGCCGAAATGATCCTAATCCATTGTTCGATCAACATTTCAAATTTCCAGTTTCTCATGAAGATTTGCAATCAAAAACACTCGTTCTACAAGTATTCGACTACGACAGGTGAATTGAGTGTAAAAAGTATTTCAATAAATCAATTACATTTTTTTTAAATTTTTTTAAAGATTTTCAAGAAATGATATCATCGGTGAAGTTTCGATGGTCATGAATGAATTTGACGTTGCAAATAGCGTGGAAATATGGGGTGAGATAACGAGAAATAAGAAACCCAGAGAAGATACCCAAGAGATTTTGGTATCACTAAGTTACTTGCCGTCTGCTGAGCGATTAACTGTCGTTCTATTGAAAGCCAAAAATCTATTCGCCACCCAAAATAAAGGAAGTGCAGGTAACAGTGTTTGACAACATTTTCACAGCGGTACCTACTCTCTTTTTCTTCATTTCGAATATATAATACAATTCTTGTAGTTGTCTAACCTCGTGCTAATCAATGATGATTAACCATATTCCTTAAGTATACATTCATTTTCATTATTTACATTCAAAATTAAACAGAAAGATTTGAAATGTGTGAAAATGAATTAACTTTCAAAAATGACTGACATTCTAAACATAGTTACGTACACCATAGATAAAAAATACTTATAGATGGGAAACTGTCCCGTGGCGCCCTCTATTTGTACGGGTAGCGCCACCTTGAGAGTCCCTTCAGTACCTCTAACACTAATTGTTGTGAACAGCCTAACAAGAAGATTCCTGTAATTTTACAGTTTTTGGTGGCATATTCAAAATTACTGTAATTTCACTATTATTGTAAAATGACATTTACGGTCCACTTTTTTAAATTTCATTTGAAGTTACTTAACATTAGATTGATATTACAATAATACCAATCAAATAGTCAAGTAAAATTGAATGAAATATCAAAAAATGGACCATATAATGCCTGGAGTGGGAAAAATAAAGCAATATAATCACCAAATTTACATATTTTATCAATTTAAAAAAGTATAGAATTGGGAAAAGTAGAATTCGACAGATGGCGCTTTGAAATGTCAATGTCATCTTAGCTATGAGTAAAACAAATCAGCTGCCGTATAAGCCCTTTGATATTTAAGTGGTTTTATTTTACTGTTTTAGTTATTTTCAGTGTGTGTTTTGCTTTTCCTTCGATTGTGCTTTAGTATTTTGTGTTGTTAAACTAAATTTTGATTCCTAATATTTTTATTTTTGGAGTAATAGGTATGGTAGATATTTGTGAAAAGTACAACGACTTCGTGTTTTTATTTTATTTTTGATATAGTAATTTCTACAAAAGTTGCATTGCGTTTGTATTGAGTAATATTTTAAATCTTTAATACCGACTTATTTTCTCTTTGATTTGCAATTAAACTAAAAAATAGAATAACATAATCTCTTTCATAATATCTCTGATTATATAAGAATTTTACCTCAGAAATGATGCAGTGAAGGTACGTTTGTATTGAGTAATATTTTAAATCTTTAATACCAACTTATTTTCTCTTTGATCTGCAATGAAAACAAAAAATAGAATAACATAGCCTCTTCCATAATATCTCTGATTATATAAGAATATTACTTCAGAAATTATAGCAGTTGAGTTAAATAGAAAACACAGTTTTAAACTTGTCACTGACACAAAATTAAACAAAAAAGGTAGAACGTGTCGCGGGACACACGGTAGGAACTTTAGTTCCTTTCAAGCAAAAGTTATGTAATACATCCGACGTTATAGATAAACAATTTGCATATTCTTTGGTGGTTGAGTAGTAAGCACACCAGACTCTCACGCGGTAGACCCGGGTTCGATTCCCCGCGAGGAATTTTTTTTATTGTTAATTTTATTTTTAAATAATCATTCTGCTTGATATTAATAACGACAACAGGAAGACGTTTGAAATATTTAGCAGAATATTCATTATTATAGATAATGGTACGGTACCCTACATGAGGGAGTCCGACTGGCAACATCTACTTATAACAGCATCGAATATTTAAAGAAGGAAACCGTAGCATTATACAAACTGGACATTCGTTTACCACAAAATTAGTGGAAAAATTGAATTGTTAAATTTTTAATTTGAAGTTATATTACAGTTTATAGAAATTTTTATTTTCTAGATTTTTTCCTAAGTGGGTCGTAGGAAAAATATGCTGCTCGACTCGTGTGGATTGTCCATATCGCACTTGAACGATTGAGCACTCCGCCTACGGCGTCGTGCTTCATCTTCGTCCTCGTGCGATATGGCCATCATATCCACACTAGTTGCACAAACTACAATTTCTTTCAAAATATGCTCTTTTACATTTAAAAACTACCTGCCAAATGTCAAATCAATTTATCCATCCATTTTAAAGTTATCGAATTAAAACATTCAAGTTTTCGAAATTTCAACACCCTGTATTTCGAAAAGTAGCTAGACCCCTTAATCGCGCAAAAAAAATTATGGAAATAATAGTAAAAATTTATCCGAACAAATTCAAGTAGATCACTAGCACTGCGAATACCAGCTTTGCATAGAATTTCAATATAGCATCGGTAGTTCAGTGGTTAGAATGCTCGCATTGCACGCGGGCGGCCCGGGTTCGAATCCGGGTATGAGCATATTTATTATTATGAATCGCTGCTTCGTAAACGAGAGAGAGACTAAGGAGACACAAGCACGCAAAAGCAAGGCACATAACGAAGCAATGTAACATAACGCAGCGTAACGTAACGCGTAACGGTCAGATCTTTTGCGTCGCGACCCCTGGTCGCTCAAACATAACCTGGCGTAAAGAACTAAAGTTCCAATAAAGTACGAATTTATAGTGATTACGTTGATTTGCATAATACAAAAGCAATGCAAAACGAATTATTTTACTCATTGCGACAGTTACAATTTTCTCCGCCAGAGGTCTCATTGAATTCTACTCCGCCCAATAAATGAAACGCTTTTCTAACATATTTCAATGACACACATGAAAAAAAATAAATGTTAGAAATTCATTAACAATGCTGGGAAGTTCAAAGCTGTATGGGAGAATAACTACTTCTGTCACTCTTAATTTAGTGAAACATGTTTTTTTAAAAAGATAAAGCTTACCGGGTGCACCCATACTACAGTCTTTCACAATACACATATTCTCGACATTGTCTCTTAAAGCAAAAATCCCACTATAAACAATAAAGACCAACTACGAATACTCAACATAAATAAGCAAAATAGTTATTAAAAACAAAACTGGACAAACTCACGATACCAGTCGTGAAACGTTGGTCTACAGTTGTCATGTAGTTCAATGCAGTTGTCAGGCAGTTGTCATTTTCAGGTTAGGTTCATGTTAGGTTAGGATGTCAACGCTGACATATTTGAAAGTATCTGGAACTACCACTACCGGCGTTACAGTTTTCTCATTAAACTAGAAATTTTAGTACTGACGGGACTCTCTATGTGGCAGCACCCTCGCACCGCCAGAGATTCCCTACCCTGACGTACACAACAACTACTATGCATAAACATGCCACCTGCCTTGAAAGGACGCAGTTCTTTAAAAACAAATATAAAACAATAGGCAGCATACAGTTTCATACAAAAAGGTTATATGCAACTACCTATAAAACATATTATTAAATGGAAATATTCGATAAAGGTCCCAAGGATATATAAGTTCTTTTTAAACCTTTCAAATTATTAAACTCCAATTAATGTATAACAATAGTTAAATCTACGAAATATATAGTTTATTTTTTGTAGTGTTTAGAATAAACTGTCTATAAACAAAACACATACACGATTGAGTGCTTTTTTAATTTCACTATCGCGCACCGCGTCCAAGAGGCCATTGAAGCGGAGGAGCCTTGTCATCCTTAACCAAGACCATAGATCCCATTTTTTACATCTGGTGGCAGTTAGTTTTCCATTTCTGTCTCGTCTGGAGCTCGTTCAGGTACTCTAGCTGCCATATAGACCATAATTGTTAAACCATCAACTGTATTGATTGCCATTTGTCAAGTCGGTTCTCAGGAACATGGGTGATGTCAATCTCTGGCAGCATTGTCAAGGTGCGTCCAATTAAAAAGTGGGCTGGCGTCAAGGCTGTGTTATCATCAGGATCGCTAGACATAGCGCAAAGCGGTCGAGAGTTCAAAATACCTTCTACCTGATGCAACAATGTACAGAATTCTTCAAATGTCATAGATTTACAACCCATTACCCTTTTTAAGTGAAACTTCACGCTTTTTATTCCTGCCTCTCATAAGTCCCCAAATGTAGGAGAACTTGCATTTAATTTTTTCAGTCAAAAGACCTTGAGCTATATCTTTAGAGTGATTCTGTAAAAATTTGTAAACAGTATTTAATTCTTTGTTTGCACCTATATAATTCGAGCCGTTATCAGAATAAATGTTGCAAGGTTTGCCTCTATTACTAATAAATATTTTAATACTTGCCAGAAAAGCATTGGTTGTAAGATCCGACACCAATTCAATGTGGACAGCCCTAGTACTCATACAAACAAAAAGGAAATTATAGGCTTGTAACATGTTGATTTTGGGATACGCCATTGGCTTTTGGTATTTTTGATTTATTGGTACCTACTAGTTAGGCCACCACGAATTTGTCTAGTTTAGAATATTGTTAGGTTGTGGGAGAAAGACAAAGTGATCTTCTTGATTACTTTGAATAGGAAATTTTTGGAATCGGCATTTGATAGAAATCAAGAATCGAGGTAGGTTTTACCTATACCTTGTGGTAATTTCTTTGATATTGGTTAAAAACCCTTAGTAATCCCAAATTAGTGATTTGTGTGGAGTATAAGGTGAGCAGCCTCCTCAAGATCTTATCTATTCAAATTGATTTATCCATTTTTTTGCCATTCCAAAATCAAAAATGTGTTTTTTTTGTTTATTATAAATAGTTTTCTTTTTAGGGTTCTAAGGTAGTTTTAGAATAGATTTCGTTAAGTAACATGGTCTATTACTCTTTTGTTGTGTAAGACGTATATGCTTAATATTGAATGTACACTCCACGCCCAAAACAACAGAAAACAATGCCTTATAGTAGAACAGCATTGTATTGATAAGACTGATAGATAGATAGAGACTGAGCGAGGTCAGAAGTAGAAGTACCTAAAAGAACGAACAACGAACAGGCCAGAATTTTCCTTATTTTTACTTTCGTTATTTGCTTTATTATTTGTTATTTTGATTATTCAATCAATTTACTTATTATTTATAAAATCTGAGGGAAATTGTATTTTCGGTTTAAGCCATATTACTTAAGATTAACCAAAATTTCATCATAAGCGAATTTACAATCCTACCGTACACAATAGGTACACAAAATATAATATTTTGTGAAAATGTAAACTATAGTACTATAGTGTTGAAAAGTCACTATTGTCATCATATTTGGAAAATCTTTAAGGATTTATTAACTTACTTAATGATGTGGCAAAAAAAATCCATTATCATTGTTAAAATCTATCTCAGACATGTCCTAAAGTAAATATACTCTTTCATAAAATTAAGATATAAATTCTTTAGCTCTGCGTTTTTATTTAACCTTTTTTTTTAACAAATCAAATCTATGCAACGCCATAGTTTTAGAGTCACCCAATTCTGTTAATGAATCTTTAAATGGACTTCTAACTATATATCTTCCCGAAGGATCTTTTTTAACGGTTTCTCTAAAATAATTCTCACAATACATTTCTTCATTTGAAAGTATTTTTTTAACTGGACTTAATTCTTCAACCTCCCAGAATTTCACTACTTCACTATTTATCAAATTATCATAAGTATTACCAGTAGAAAATGTAAACGAATTTTGACTCTTCAATGAATTAAGATATAAATTCCCTGGATCACCCAACCAAATTTAGTATTTTGGAGAATAGGCATATTCGGACCCAATTTTTTATCACCTGATATGAAAACTGACCAAAATATATTAGATCCAAGCAAAAAATCAATATCACTGGATACATTAAAATCTTGATCCGCTAATCTTATTTCTGAAGGAATTTTCAATACATCTTTACTAAAAGATGTAATCGGTAACTTTCCTGTTATATTAGGTAAAACTAAACAATTGGTCTTAATATAGTAAAATCTCCTTGACAAGAATTTAACGTAACCTTAACTTCATTATTAATCTTTGCCAAAGCCTCTCCTACGTCCTTAACTACATGTTCCACCTTTTTATATTCTAAATCTAACATTTTACATATTCTCTCAGTAATGAAATTACTCTGAGAGCCGCTATCCAATAGTCCGCGACAAACAACTGATTTATTTCCTTTCACGACTCTTATTAAAACCGTCCGAAATATCATAAGACTTGACAGTGTCGACTGTTAAGCGGACCTTACACGATCAATATTACTGTCAATATCGAAAAATAGTAATATTGTCAGTAATATTGATCGTGTATGGAGTGGAATGATGGAATGAAGTTAAGTACTGACGGTTATTTGAATATTTTAATATTTTGGTCATCAGTATTGACAATACTGTCAATATTTCTGATGCACAAGGTGCACATCATTATTCTCATCAGTAGTTGAATAGTCATGGCTGAAGAAAGAGCTCCGTTCTCACCTACTGATGCCGAAGTAGACACAAATTCCGATTCAGAAGTTGTTGAGTCTAGACAAGATGACCGTGAGTTGTTGCGAAAATTTATAGAGATCTACGAAACTCTCCCTGAGTATACCTATGCCGTTGCTTTAGCCAGTTTTTGACCCACTTTTTACGATTAACTTGTCTTTTTGAGATTGACAGTGCTAAGATTATAGCTAAACATGCTTTTGAATGATTTTTGTTCATTTTGACGAATATCAACACACACTATACAGGGCAACAAACACGCTGATAGTGATAGAAATCACGGACAGTATAACTGATCGTGTAAAGTTATTAAAAATACTGAGGCGACTACCATCAGTATTGCCAGTATTAATGATGTAGTAGTATTGACAGTAATACTGACCGTATAAGGTCCGCTTTTGTCGTGACGACGCATGGCAAGCTAAGTTCTCCCCATCTTGTATTGGATTTCCATCATCCTTTGCCTTTTCTACATTATTCTTGTGGAAATCATTTTGATCGATTGTTAGTTGAGGTGGGCTATTTGCAATGGTGATAGACGTTGTTTTATTAAGACTTGTTATTGTTATTTGACGAATTATTTAAATGCAATAACGAATTATGTAGTTTGTGACATTTAATGCATTTTTGCAGTCTTTGAACTCAAGCCATGAATCATATTGGCCATCAATATAGGTAGTTTAATAGGTGGTAATTTAACAAATGCCTGAATATTACCTCCCTGATTCAACTTTCCACACTGAATTGATTCATTATTAGTAGACGCACTATCTGCACTTTCCATTTTAAAAATTTCGCAACACTAACAAGCTCAAAATAACATTCTTCAAAGTTTTTAATTTCATCATCATTACTATCTTCTAATAATTCAACTTGCTCCTGAACTTCATGAAATTCATTATATAAAGGTGAAACTTTCTCTAATCTAACAACTTCAATTTCTGTAATTAACTTTTTACAAACCTCATTCTCTTTAACAGTATCAAAATAACTCTTAATCCTAGTAAGTTTTCTTTTTACCACTCCCCTTTTAACCTTTAGAATCCTTAATTGTTCTTCAGCCATTGTTGCTCAGAGTAAAAGATACAATGAAATATAATATATGTCACTTACCAATGATGGTAAAACCTTTTCACAGACACCGACAGCTTTGCTTGTCAAGCTTCCTGATACAGCACTGGATGTCGCGTTAACCTTACTATTTTTTAAAGGACAACTCAATTTATTATTCCGCTTATCCGCTCAAAAGGACCAAAAAATTATGTTTAACCTCGGGTTAATCAATGATGATTGACAATATTCCTTGAGTATACATTTATTTTCATTATTTACATCCAAAATTAAACAGAGAGATTTGAAATGTGTAAAAATGAATTAAGTTTCAAAAATGACTGACATTCTAAAGTATAGTTACGTACACAACAACTACTATGCATAAACAGTAGTTAGTAACTAAATCTGTGGTCTGATAAGTTGTAAGGGTAGGGCAGGCAACACCTAGGCCTCATTAGGTGATGATAGATGCTATCAAAGAGGATATGCTCCACCGTCTCAGCTTTCTGTTTACTACCTCCCATTAGGAAATGTCTGATAACCTCTTTCTATGAAGATGCTTGTTTAGTTGATAGTTTCTAGTACCAGATAGGTGACCATGTGGTAATCTTCGGAAGGTTGAATCTAGACTAACACCATCTTGGGCAAACTGATATTTAGTCATAGTGTATATTGTACATCCAACGTGTTTCCGACTCCCACCACGCATAGGTGTACAGAACTTGGAAGGAATTGAATGTGATTCTAAGACCGAATATTAAAAAGGCTTCAAAACGCTCTAGATCACCCGTCCAATGCCTTCTCCTCAGTACCGGTCTGACTTGGGGTCCCTTAACTTCTAACCATCAAGAAAGCATAACTGAGGAATTTTTTAAACTAATCTACAACCGTTTCTGTTCCATATTAATGTTTTCTGGTCTCAACGCATCATACTTAGACAGTACACTATTTTTCAGATCTTCAAGCTTTTGTAAAAGTGTACCTGATAGTAAACGGGAAGAAAACGAAGAAGAAAAAGACAGCGACCAAGAAGGGAAGTGGCAATTTCGTCTGGAACGAAGCTTTAACTTTCACATTATCTGCCAATAATGTTAACAATGCCGCTATAGAAGTAAGCAATATTTTTGAAAAATAGAGACATGGATAACCAAATTTTGTTTTTTTCAGTTATCAGTGTTCTTTCAAGGCACGGATATAATAGTAAACAACTCCCTAATCGGTACGTGTACAATAGGCCCGAAGGAGAGCGGTCCTGAAAAGGATCATTGGATAGATATGACGCAGTGTCCTAGAAAGGCGATAGCGTGCTGGCACACTGTAAGGTAAACGGTGAAAAATATTGTGCTCAATCAACAGGTAAATTAAATATATAAATTGCTTATGGACTTTTTGGTTCTTATAACTGGATTCTAAAATAGGTTATATTATTGTTGTATATATCTGCAAAGATACTCTATGAATATTCATACAAAGACAGTTAACAAGCTTCAACTTTATAACTACAATAAAAATAGTGTCTATCCATTTCAGATATTTCGGTATTCGGTATAAGGAATATAATGGAAAACTGGAAGCAAAAACTGGATGGAGTAAAATTAAACTTGAATTTACTGCTTGGACCCTTACTTTGTGAAGTTTCCTATTAAATTTTGAAATACTTATTGATAATTATCTCGGTATTGACGATGATATGATTGGTTTTCATATGAATTTTTAATTTTATAGTCGAATTAATTAGAAGCAGCTTCATATGAGTAAAATTGAGCAAAGGAAGTGTGAGGTTTGACTCTGTAGCGACTAAGCTACTCCCCATAGTTTTTTTTCGTTGAAATCTTTTTTTTCCATATCCAGACACATTTTCCATTCTGTTGTTTTGTCCTGTTCAAGAATTATTTTGAAGAGCATAGTGTAGTTGAAACTATTTTAAAGGTTTAAATATTCTCTCCCTGTCCAAATAACCAGCTAGCATAGCATGATTCTTCATTGAATCTCTCAACCATCCTCAACTTTAAAATTCCTTTACATTTTTTTTTCAAAAACTAGAGCTTCATCTTACCAATGCAAATAATAAGGAGCACAATTGTACGCTTAGAAAGGAAGGGTCAATTCTTCTGTAGCTGCTAAACTCTGATTCAGCTGCCTACCTAGGTGCTGATGAAATTCGCCGACCTTTCGTTTGCTAAAGGCACATGAAGATGTTCTCGCCAGAGTGTCATCTATGGGATAAAACTATAAAAACTGGGTAAATTATTAGTTCGGGATCTGGTAAAAACATGACTTAAGATGCAGGTGGGAATTCCTACTACAGGGTGTTTTCATATGACACTTACAACCTTTGCATTTAGATACTCTCGTAAAATTGGACAAAATGATAAAGGAGTTAAGGGGTCCAGCACATTTATTTTTCAGAATACAGGCGGTTAATGTTTCGAAAAATTGAATGTTTCAATTCGATAACTTTAAAATGGATGGATCAATTGATTTGACATTTGGCAGGTTGTTTTTAAATGTAAATGGCATATTTTGGTGGGAAAATATTTCTCAACTTTTGATCCAGTGGCGTAGATTTGGAAAAATATGTTACCTTTCCCCTCCCATTTTTTACGCCACTGACATTTGAAGCAATTTTCATTCAATTTTGTATTCCTCCATGGTTTTCACGTGAAAAACGAATAGCCTTTACATATCAAGAAATTTGTAGCTTTGAAGATATATAATGATATATAAGGTTTCTTGAATTTTTTTCAATAAGTACCGAGTACTTATGGTTGGAATATGTAACAGGAGCTAATTGATGAGACAGCAATGCATCTAAAACATTCGGAGAAGATTGCTGAAAATATTTGTCCAAACTTGTGATTTTATTCAACAAAAATAGAAAGAATCCATGCAGCTACAGCAATTATTTCCGGCAATCGCCCGTTTTCTCAATATATGCTATTTTCGACGAGAAATGTTGTTAATTATGTATAAATGTAAATGAACAAAATTTTGAGCATCTCTTGTAATTTGTTGGATGCTTAATTCTTTTGTTAATAAAATTACAAGTTTGGACAGATATTTTAAGCAATCTTCTCCGAATGTTTTAGAAAGTTTCATAAATTAGTTCCTGTTACATATTCCAACCAAGTACTTGGTAGTTAATAAAAAAATTACAAGAAATTAATTAATTAAATATTAAAAAGTGGTCTTGCAGAGTTCATGAAAATATTAAATATCTAATGTTTCAAAACTTTAACACCCTGTATTTCGAAAAGTAAATGTGCTGGACCCCTTAATCCATATATCATTTTGTCCAATTTTACGAGAGGTATCTACATGCAAACGTTGTAAGTATCATTTGAAAACACACTGTATATCTTATCTTTGGCGAGAAAGCTGAAAAAGCTTTCTTAGTCCTCAATCATTAAACACGCACAATTTTAGCCATACAAACTGTTTATTTAGCTGATACCTTCAGTAACATATAGTCATGCTGATTTTGCATATGTATATTGTATAATATATTGTACTGGCCACTTTTAAATAATATAATGTGAAACCTGTGTGTTAAAATTTTTTCGGAAAAGCTCCAAAAAAAGAGTTAAATATATTTATTTGCGCTTGTGAAGTGAAGTTTCACTCTTTCAAACGAAAAATAATATGTTGCAGAGTCGCTTTTTTATTTTATTCCTAGAATATCTTTGCAATACAAACCTCCATTAATATTTAACGAGTGGATCGAAAAATATGATAAATTCGAGAGCCTACGTACTCATGTTATCGATGTGAGCAAAAGAAAAATATTTTATTTCTGATTTTTTTCGAAAGGATCGCTACAGTATGTTTTTCCAGTATGAGATTCAACATAAAAATATTTTTATACATTCCTTCTGAATTGCCCTGTAGATATTATTATGAACTATTTTATTTTGCTCACTGTAATAAAAAGTCACCAATTTTATAAATGTAATATTATACTATCCAACATATTTCATGTATTTCTATTACTATTACTAATCATTGACTGTATTACTATTAGAAGCATTAATATTTTCACCCTTGCAAAGTTGTTTTTTGTTAATTTTTTTGATTAAAATCCTCTTCCATAAATAGGAGAAGAAATTTAATTCCAGCCTTTCATTTTTTTGGTGTAAAAAAAATGTTGATCATAATGGAACACAAAATGGTATAAGCTACAGTAAATTGGAAATATTGAGGTGATTGTATTAAATTTATACTTTTTGGATAAAATAACCAGAAAAGTCCTTTAAGAACGAATGTCTATGACCGATTTTATAATTATCTACCTTGGTTACACCTTGCTTTGGTTTCCTCTTAAATAATCACTTCATGATTTTTGGTTGAGCCATCCCTGAATAGGAGTTAAAAACAAGATTTTGAATATATTTCGAGTCTTGTGAAGTTTTTGAAAATAATCAATTTACTTATTATAAAATACTTCTCCTTCTTCTTTTCTTCTCCTTCTACCTTTTCAGGTGTCGGACGAGGTTAGAGTTTTTCATTTCTTATCCCCTATCTCCTTTATTTGGTATATCCACTTTCTTCCTAGTCTACCCCTTCTTTCCGTTTTCATTCTGAAAATATGTACACACCAATTTAATTGCTTAATTTTTCTTATTATTTGTTTTTGTTTTGTTAATTGTCTTCTCTCTTTCCACTGTATTTCCTGCTATTCTTCTTAGGTGCTTCATGTCAATTGTAATCATCTTGGCTTCATCCTTCGTTCTCAATGCCCAATTTTCACTTGGTATCGTTATTGTATTGTGGATCATTATTTTCACTTCCATATTAATATCTTTATATCCGATTATTGTCTTATTTAGTGTGTAGTATAGTTTCGTCGATTTGTTCTCCCTATTTGTTATTTCTGCTTCTATCTTCCCATCCTCTGTCAATACAGTTCCAAGATATTCATACGTCGTTATTCTTTCTCACATATGCATTTTATTTCATAAGTAATTTGATTCTGTTGTTCACAATGTAGGATCATCACTTTAGTTCTATTTACTGCTCAATTTGTTTCACTCGCTCCTTTATCAGATCCATAATTAATATAAATGGGAGTGGACTTAAGATATCTCCATTAAAATATATTTTGAGGTATTCTTGATGAAAAGATAATAATAAATGAGCCAAAAAGTATCTTTAAGCAACATTAAAATGACAATCACTTGTGTTAACGATATCTTCCCTGAAAAAAATTGGTTTGAAATTCAAGTGAGCTAATCAGCCACCGTTATTACGTTAAGAGTTTTTAAGTCTATTGAAATCGAAAGGAGATAACATGAACATTGTTTTTCATTTCCAAATAAGAGGTGATATAACTGTGAAAATCATGACTTATAGAATCAAACCTATTGGGAAAACATTGAATACGTTTTGGTTTTAATCATTTCCATTATACAACCTATCAGCAATATAAAATAGCTGGTAGTTATCATTTCATGTCCTTAACAATGGTTCAGATGTAAGAAAAATATTCAGAAGTTTTAGTTTGAAAAAAATTGTACGAGTAAAACTAGTTTAGCTAATATATCGTAGAAGAAATAAATGCATGGCTCGATTTCACACCTAGATTATAAACAAATAGCTTGAAACCAGGAAATTAGTATTTTTTGGGGGGTAAACATGAAAAAGTGCTGTGCGAAATTAAAACCAGCATCAAAGTTTCCAAGTTGAGCTTAAAAGTTGATTTAAAAAAAAATAATGCTATCAAGCATTCTATTGGAAGCCTATATCAAAGATTACAGAATAAAAATATAAGATGTTTCACTCCAGGGCGGTTTGATTCAAGTTGCTGTCCCAAACAGACGCCGCTCTCATAAATTATGTTTACGACTCGCTTTTGTTGTCAATAACGAGACCGGTAGATACCAGAGAAGTTGGAAAAGCTTATTTTATTTCAAGCTATACAGGGGTAATTAGAGAAATATATATTTAAAATAGTAGGATTCTTTATCACAAAGGTTTATTTTTAAATGTTAATTATTTCGAAAAATGTTCGGGATATGAATTTGAAAAGGTGAGTAAAAAATTAACTTGAATCAATTCACAGTGTTTATCCAGCATCTTGGTAATTTTATGATACTTATTGATAATCTAGCAGATATTTATCACAAATTCAATTAAATATACTCATTAGCCACCAAAATAATAGGGCCACTAAATCTTAAATTTTGATCTTTAAATAACGCCTATTTTTTGGATTGACAAGGTTAAAACAGTAAAAAGAGAAGCAGCTGCCCTTATTAAGAAATTTCATAAATGTTGTAAGTAATACTAAGTTTGGAGTTTGGTTCATGTGTTAAATTTAATCTATTGTCTTTCAAATCTTTCAATATACATTTGAGAGTGAAATATATACGGACTCTGGTATTGGGACTCGCATAATATTTGAAAGGAAATTGATTACATGGATGATGAAAAGAAAATCTAGTTAATTTGTTCAAAAGGAACTGACCAATGACCAATTCCCCTTTGGTTAGCTATAGAATTGAATTTTTGTGTTTTCTTGCTCAATGTACTTGTTTATATAATATCCATATTATAAAAATAAATCCGTAATTTTGTATTAGCAAATATTACAAAATTTTTAGTGTTTATAAACAGAGAAAAATATTAATATGACTTTTTGGTCATTTCAACAATTAATTAATAAATTGAAAAATCTATACAACATAAATATAAAACATGAGCAACCAATTATAAACACCGTTCTAAAATAACAGCGCTCGACGGGCGACGTCCCGTATAATATGCCAAATTAAATGCAAGTAAGGACGTAGCGACGTACTGTACCATCCAAGTCACCAGAGACAGTCACCAGCGGCATCGGTGCTTTACGCGATAAATTCGAACGATTGAAACATCTTATATTTTTATTCTGTAATATTTGCCTATATCTAAACTTCTAGCAAAATTGGCTGGTCATCGTGGTTTATTATTTTTACAGCTTCAGTGACATTCTATCTTTTTGATCAATTCCTTTCTGGATCCTTTTTTGGCGACAAATACTTCCCAGTGGGTCTTTTGCCAAGCCTAGTAACTGGCCGGCCGGCAGTTTATCTTCACTTTCAATAACTTGTACAATGTCTGTTGAATAAAATATTTAGACTTTGAACTGATAATTTAAATAAGGGAATAGGAGTATTTCTGGTCGGCCCCGGACAGCGAAAGCTCACTGCCTATTGTTTGGTATTATATGGGTAAGTCGAGATCTTTTTTGGCGTGTGATGCCTACGAAGATGTTGTTTGGACAATTTTTTTCATACAAAAACTGGATTTTTTTAACATCCCATTACTTAAAGTGTCTTCTTTTCTTCTCAAGTTGAATGTAAATGTTTCGTCTTATATAATCTGAGTACCAAAACGCTTATATTGAGGCTTGGTTGTCAAAATTTACTAACTCCTCATACTTATGATAAATGTTGCTGTCTTATGTATTTATCTATAATATACACTTAGGAATAGAGACATTTTATTATCAATATATTTGAAATGTTTTTTGAACATTTTATATAGTGCTCGCCACAACTTTGTAGCTCTTAACGCAAACGATGTGTCGAGCACTGTTAACGTTAAGCGAGTTATATATGTTAAGCACAAGTGTTTTAATATTGAAAAAAAATCATATACCTAACTGTGCAAATTTATGTTTATGTATGTCAAAAAATTTCAAAGTAGACAATACTAAGGTGTATTATAAAAAATATTTTCAATATTTATATTTACTATACAAGAAAATGCTTATAAAGTTTGATCTTCACGTTGTCTACTATGAAAACAATTTTGTCTATTAGATTTAACTTAGAAGTAAGTTTTAGTAAACTATTTCGGTATAAATTTCAACTTTATTGATTTGGCAAACATAACACTATAGATTTATTTTATTTTCAACAGAATTGAATTTATACTTTTATCTATCAACATAAGTTAGAAGAGGCCTACATACTTCGTACTGACTGATCACGTCTCCATAAAACTCAGAAATGACATGCGTCGTCAAGGAATTTAGAGTTTGAGAAGTTTTTTAGCCAAAAATATAGACGCGACGAACATAATGTCATCACTGTAGTTAATGACGTTAATGACATCAGTCAAAGTCAAAGATTGTAGTTCAAATGGATGCACAGGTAATTATGGTCAGCCATTATTTTTTATATAATCGGTACACTGATAAACCGTCTCGATAGCTAAAGGTGTCTGGAAAGTTGAAGTTGATATTTTTAGGATACTGTACTGAGGGTGAACTCTAATGGGATATTTTTTTTATTTTAGGAATCTTTACGTTATTGATAACTCCCCATCATATCCTAAAATGTTTCACTTTTACTTATCGATATTTTCCTAATTGACGGTTTATCAGCCTCATTCTGTATAACAGAAGTATTGAATAAAAATATTTAAATATTAGTATAGTTTTCACAAAGTATTATTACCTGTGTGTCCATTGTTATGGCCACTAAAACAAAATATATAATAATGATTAGAATATAGTCTATCAGTAAGTTTTATTATATTTGGGATGAAAACAAGTGTAAAATGTTCTTATTTTTACTGGACAAAGACTACGCGATTATTGAAAAGTGAGGTTAAGGGCCGGTTTTACAATAGAGATTAGGTATAGTTATTCTGGGAATAACTATATAGCAATTCTTGGAGTAAGAATTGCTATACAGGTGTAAAAAAGCATCGTAAAACCAACTAGTTTTAAACTAGGTATAAATTCTGGCATAACTTTATACCCAGAATAACTATACCTAGTATAAATCTCTATTGTAAAACCGGCCCTTAGTCATTCATCTAAAGGTGGAATATAGACATCTTGAAGTTAATTTGTAACTCAATGAAGTTTATGTAATATATTTGCACAACATGTTTGGAGCAGGGGAAAGGGACAAAGGGTGAAATTCATAGTCGACACTTGAGGGTCACTCATACTTCACTCACCCTTATTGTATGCAGAGACACTTGACAGGAGAAAAGTGAGGTTGAGTTTGAGTGTTACTTGAGTGAAATATGAGTACAGATTCCAGCTCAGTTGAGTGAAGATTTCTAACACATAAACCACGTTTGTACCTTACACTGTCATTTTTCGATATCAAAATTTTGTTTGGTTTTTATTTGTCTGTTATAGTTTCAAATTTTTCAAGGAAATTAGTATGATGGATGATTTTATTGATTTTGTGGACTACCTATATAGATGATGATAATGCTTACGGTTATCGTAGAAATAATGAACTTTAACGTTATATTTATCACTCAACGCTTTAACGAAATAAACTTACTCAGCAAATGAGAAATATATATGAACAGAGTAAAGAACTAAACTGAGAATAAAATACTTACAGAGGGCTAATACACGAACTGGACACAAATTCGAATGAAATCGACAGAAATAAGTTTAATACATGCAAAGAACCGCAAAGACACCAACAACTACAACAAATTGAATAGTTATTAAAAATATCTCTAGAATATACTCCAAACTAAAGCATTTCACATTGCAATCAATCAACATTAACCATATCACTTCATCTTCCATTATTTAAAAATATTATTGTCAGTTAAAAAATAGTTGTCTTCGAAGTTGACAACAAATATAATAGAATAGGTTCGTTCCAATCAGCAATTCTGTTATTGTACGTAACCAGTAATAATTGAACTATTGAATGCGCATGCGTGAGAGAAATTAGTGAAATTATTGGTAATCTCTTACCAAACGGTTGAAACGTATCATAGAGAAATATATGGAACGTATTTTGAACTAGTTTAGTAGTTGCACCGATTCTGACGTACACATCTACCTATTAGAACCATCACGGAAATAATATAAATATAACCAGGAATGCACAGAGAATTAGGGATGCTGCTGTAAATACTTTGCCATGAACAATTGATTTTAATATAATTGAAAATATACTTTATCTATTCTTTTTTTAATTTCTTGGGAAATTAAACCACAATATTTTTAAAT
>CAJUYI010000920.1:30520-75919 GCA_910591695.1 Galerucella pusilla | reverse complement strand
ATTTTTATACATAGTTACACTTTGATCAACCGGGTTTGGGCCTGGGTACTTCAGTCGGTTAGCGCCCAAAATACAGGTAGGATTAAAATGACCCTTCGGTCTTGGCGCCTAGTTTACATGTTGTAAAAAGTACATTAATCTTTTAGCGCCCAAATTACATCCGCCCCTTATAATAGTCTCCATTGTATTGATTATGCACTTTTTTTGGAAGGTACATTATGTATTGATACAATATAATTGTAATTTGTAATATAAATATATTTGTTGTGTGCAGGGCTTTAACATCTGCCAAGGCAAATGAAATAGTCAATCTTGAGCGACTTGAAACACTAGGTGACTCTTTTCTAAAGCTGATCACCTCCATTTACATATTCCTACGCTTTCCTCATTACGACGAAGGACGGGCTACTCAATTGAAAGGAAGATTAGTTAGCAACAGGAATCTTTTTTACCTAGCAATTAAAAAGAATCTAAACGGAATAATTAAGTACAACGAATTATCAGCAGATAGTGAGTGGCTGCCTCCCGCGTTTGATATTCCCAAAGAAATGTTGCAAAGAATTAATAATAAAGAATTGTCTATCGGTGCTTTATTTGGGTTGAGAGTATCAGAAGAAGAGCAAGTTTCAGGTGTTTTGAGCTCAGATACCATAGACGAGATTATGAACGATGAGTGTCCTCAAAACGATAGTGAAGAAAGTAATAATTATCCCACAATGGCGCAATTTTTGAAATGTCAGTATATTGCAGATAAGCATATTTCTGATGTTGCTGAAAGTCTTCTTGGAACTTATTTCCAAGCTTGCGGCTTTAAAGGTATGTTTGAATAGTATTAAAATATGTTCTTATCTTTCTAAATACTGTGTCGCTATTCTTGAAATTCCCTGAAATTTTTACTCCCCACTGGAATGTTGACATTTCTATTCCCGCAAAATTTCACTCGATTTCAAAAAGCAGTATTCTTGAACTCAAGGAATAGAAATGATTGAGGGAAAAAGGAAACCGTGTTGTCTTCGTTCTTAAAATTGTACTACCAATCAAAACGTTCAGAATTTTGACAGTATAAGTAAACTGTGCTGGTTTTGCCATGAATTTTAATCATTTTAATTTTAATAATTTCAATCAATCAAGATGTTTTCAACTTCAACAAAAATTTTTCTATATCAATTTAGTCAAAAATGTTATTCTTGATAAAAAGTTTTGCTTGTTCTGAAACCCCATAAAATAAAATGAAATTCAAGTTTTTCAAATCCCGTCTCATTTTATGGCTAGTTTTATGAAAACTTTGAGTCTGACTTTTTGACATTTCTTCACATATTGGCTAATATCTCGGGAACCTTGAGGTTTGCAAGGTTCTAGTCTACGCCATTCGATTTAGAATTGAATTTTCTATAAATAGAGGAATTTTGAAAATTATGAGTCTTCGCGAAATAGTATAAGTTTCGGTGTGGACTCTGAAAAATTTTCAAAACCTGAAAATTCTAAAATCCATATCTAAGGTTTTTCGATGTGGAAAATTCCTCTTTTTATAGAAAATTCAATTCTGGATCGAATGGCGTAGACTAGAACCTTGCAAACCTTAAGGTTACCGAGATATTAGCCAATATGTCTAGAAATGTCAAAAAGTCAAAGTCAAAGTTTTCATAAAACTAGCCATAAAATGACACGGGTTTTGAAAAACTTGAATTTCATTTCATTTTATGGGGTTTTATAACAAGCAAGAATAACATTTTTCACTAAATTAATATTTAAACATTTTTCACCTATAGGATACTCCATCCGTGGACACGCTGTATAATACCTATGGCTGTAGTATGGTGTGTGAGCTTAGGTGATCCTATCAAAAGCAAAAACAAATCTTCACCATATTTACCTCAATTATGGTCAAGGATGATGTTTTGCTGGAGCCTCCACACATTTCAATAACATCCTCAACATGAGGTTTTGTTAATTTAAAAATTTGTATAAATTTTCAAGAAGAAAGTTGAAACGGATTTGTCTGAACATCTCTTCCAATATTCATTTCTTCCCAAGCCTCATAAAAATCATCAATCATGGCATCATGTCAATGCAAAAGTTGGTTGAAGTTGAATTCATCCATAATGCATTAGTTTACAGAAAAACAGTTAAAAAGTCTACAAAAACCAAGAATAAAATATCCATAAATTGACAAAAAACAAGCCAACAATAAGTTTTGAGGAAATCTAAATATTTTCACATTTTTTCGGCATTTTCTCTCAGTCATGGCCAATAGAATAAAATTCCCATAAGGAGTGATAATTTAACTCATTTTTCGATAGAAATTTTTTATGAATACAACATTTTAAAATTTGAGAGAACCACGCCCACTTTTGATCATTTCCCCTCTAAATTTCTATTTCCACAAATTCAAGAATAGCGGCACTAGTTTCATAATAATTTATAAAATACTGACACAATAACACAATACACAAATAAAAATGGAAAATGATTCTTTAACCAATCAAAACCAGACCTATTATATTCGTTACTTAAACCAAAGAATACGTATTCTTTGCTTCAACTTCAGCAAAAGACTATGATATATGTCAAATTAATGTCAACCGAATATTATTTATGAAAAAGTATCAAATAATTTTATTTTTATTTAACCCATTACTCATTACCTTGAAAAGTATGGGGCTAAAATTTCAAGATGAACATCCTATTGATAAATTTAAAAATAGATTTTCCTTGAAATTTGAACAAATTTTGAGGAAAAATTCTGTTGCAAAGAGCAGGAAAGCAGACCTTAGTTGGTTTCCTAGCCTCGACTATGAAGCACCAGGTGGCATTAAAACTTATGCTTCTTTGTATAGTTGAAGGAATAACTATGATGTTGTGGTGATTAAAATAATTTTTTTTGCAGGAGCTTTGAAATTACTTGAGTGGTTTGGAGTAATTCCTAGAACTGAAAACCTAGAACTTCTTTTGAAACAACCGTCTCCAAATCCTTTGTTGAACAATATAGATGTAGAGAATAAGCTTAGGATACATTTACCCACTCGCGAACAAATTGAAAAGATAATAGGTTATACATTTAATAACAAAGCGTATCTTTTACAAGCCCTAACACATTCTTCGTACACGCCCAATAGAACAACGCTGTCATATGAAAAACTCGAATTTCTAGGTGATGCTATTCTTGATTTTCTTATTACTTGCTATATTTTTGAATCTTGTGGAAATTTGGACCCTGGTAAATTAACTGACCTGAGGTCTGCACTTGTAAACAATAATACATTTGCAAGTTTGATTGTCCGATTGGGATTACACAAGTATATATTAATTACAAATTCCAAATTACAAAGACTGATAGATAAGTTTGTTATGTTTATGGAACAAAAGAATTACGTAATCGATGATGAAGTAATGATTTTACTTCAGGAAGATGATTATAACTTGGCAGAATCGGTGGACGTTCCAAAGGTGAGATTTTACTTTTACATTCTTATTTTTTAACCACTAACTCTTTTAATATATAGTGGATATTTTGGACAATTAGGAGATATGACACCGATAAAGAGAACACAGCTAAGTTTCGGCAATAAGAGGAATATATATTTTCGTTATTTACAAATCTTGAAATTATTGTTTACAAAACCTTACCTGCAAATAAGAGAAATGACATTTAGGCCCGGTCTTTTCAAGTACGAATAAAATGGCCAATAACTAACTGGAAAATGAATTTATTAGGTGTTATTCAACAAATAAAGTGTAAATGTCTTTCAAACTGACTTTAACCATTGATTTATTATTCGGTGAATTAAGATAACAAAAATAATTATTTCAACGTTGGCGTTTCAACTTTGTGAAGAAATGACTATTCGCCCTACATTAGCCCTTTTGCTAAAACATAAACTTTATTCGCCCAAATAGTTTTACACGGTTGAATTAATAATAATGCTTGTAAAAGTGTTGAAAAAATTGGATAAAATAAAACCTCAAAATATTTAAAAATGATACATTCCAAGAAACATAAAACATAAAAATAAGTACCTCCAAGTCTGGTACAATAATATGATTATTGTTTAGGTATGTTTATTTCGCCGTGCGCAATATCTTGATAAGAATTTTCGTGAAAAAGTATATCCATGTTGGGAATATCCAAGAAAGTGTCGACATTTTCAGATGGAAAATAATCGGCTTCCAAAATAAGCGAAAAAAAAGCGCTATCCCAATAAAAATCGTTACTGGAACGTGCACTTCACTGGATTCCATTTCTAGTAGACTTATCATATCGTTAGAATGTCATAAAATAAAATATTTTATTTCACATTTTACCAGAGATGTGATCTACTATGAATGGACCTTTATAAAATTTGACAATAAAGTTTTGTGGTCTTAAACTTTAAAATATTATTGATTGTTTAGTTGTCATATTTTTTTCGTTGTGTCAGATAGGGACCAAAAATTATTTTATTATTAGTTAATCTTGACAAAGGTAGCTGGAACGCTACCGAAACGTAAAAACGTAAATGAACTACACCTTCTATACTGTAATACCATTGATTCAACGAAATGCCAAGAAAACTTGGCAATATATTTGTAATAATTCCATAATTTTCGAAAATAATCTATTCCTTTGGCTTCTTGGAATTTCCTAAAAATGTCCAGCAGTTTAGGCACAATTTTGTCTTAGTTGACTTATTTAAGATTGTTTTATGCAGTACACCTTTACCTGTACCGTCCAAGTTGGTTTATGGCTTGGGTTTTTTTTGGATAAAAGATGAACTAGTATTTATTTCACTTCCAGATTCTTGGTGATATTTTTGAAGCAATTGCTGGTGCAATATATTTAGATAGTAATAAGGATTTAAAAGTCGTTTGGAACGTATTTTACAAAATAATGTGGAAAGAAATCGATTTGTATTCACAAAATATACCTATAAATGTAGTCAGGAAACTCCATGAATGGAATGGTGCTCATCCTGAGTTTGGGTAAGGATTTTATTTTATTTCAATAATCAACAAAATGAAACGGCACTGAATAGGCTGTGTTAATGGCCGACTATATGTGTGTTAGTATGGAAGTCTAGATAGAATCCAAAATGGTACTTTTACGTTTTCAAGTTTTTCTAAACCAAATTTGATTTTGTGTACTTAAAATTTACATTTTTATCGATAGATATTATTTGTTTAGTTGATAACAATGTTAAATGTTGAATACTATTACTAGTCTTGCATTTTTGTTTGTTTTAGGCAACCTAAATTAACTTCCAACAATAAGAGTATGGTACCGCTTAAATTTTTACTGGATGGCATTCCAAAATTTGTTCATGGCTTTGGAGCAAATAAAACAATGGCTAGGAAAGCAGCTGCGAAAATAGCTTTAAATTTGTTATACAAAAAAGATAAATGATAATTTTAAGTTTTTGTTATTATATTATGTTTAATGGAATATGCCAAATAAAGGCAGTTTCGTTTAAAAATGTTTTCAATAAAATTTAATTTTACAAAAATGTACGAATTTTAATTGATGTATGGGAGTAGTTCCGTACTATAGGGCTCTGACAAACGACAACCGCAGGAAAATTACAAACACACTACGCAAATAAATCAGAATACCAAGTATTCGTCAAATGCGCGTAGTGTGGGACCGGCGTAAGAAATTATAACTTATGACCCCAGACTAGACGATCCTAACTCAGAGGATACCGCATGAAATTGTTAATAAAATATGTTTTCGCCTACCTTGCCGGTAAACCAACCATATGGACACCATAAATAGGGCGTCAAGCCACGTTTTTTAAAGTTTTTCAGTGCTTGCTTCTGCTATATTTTCCTGTTTTTTGGTTTATTCGATTGGCGAAACACATATGTGTATCACACATATTGGAAGTGTTTTAATTTATTTATTTTTCCTACGACCATATAGGAAATGAACATATATCTCTACTCTAGCGGAAAGTTTCTCATATCGTCATAGTGACGCGAACCATGCGCTATGATATCACCCTAGTGTGATATCATATCGCACGGTTCGCATGAATTCGATTAACTGTATTAACTGCACTTCAAACTGATTATTTTAAAAATAATCATATGTTGTAGGTACAGATATTGATGTTTTCAAATAAATAAAACCATCATATTTCGTAAATTTATCGCGGGATCGTAAAAAATATACAATGTGTTATTTATAAGATGCGACATAGGGATTCCTGTACAAAACTGTCAAACGCGAGCTAACTTTTTTACCAAATAGCGTTCATAGAAAATATTAACAGATATGGAAAGGTCGTTGAAAAATAAGCTTAATTGCATTCTTAATTTTATTAAATTCGTTCTGGTTTATTAAAAAAATATTTTCATGTTTAATAAAGTCGCACTTCATTTTCATACCACTTTCGGATGATGTTAATCGATTGGGTGATGGCTAACATGGTAGTGCACGGTATTATTTAAAACTTAAACCTGAAGTATGGCGGGTCGCTTCGCCTCAGATGAATTTTTTTTGGTTTTAGTTTTTTTTTTCACAATTTTTGTCTAAAAATCATTTAATTTGAAGTAAAGTTATTTGTTATCGATTTCATTTTTATATTTTTGCACTATAAGTTTACATCGTTTGTGCTTAGTTTTGTTTCTAATAAATTTCTCGTTTCGTTACTAAGGCGTTTTATTCCATTATACTATTATTAGATATGATTTGACTCTAGTGTCATATGCGAACACAAAAACCTAAGGTACTTTTTAAATATTTATGGCCGTAGGAAAAATAGTGTACATAACTCGTTTGAAAGTGAATTTCACTCATTTCATTTCCGCACTCACCGAGGTCAACATTATTTTTAAAAAACCATCTCATCAAACAATATTTGTTACAATTATCGCATGGTCATAGGAAAAATAGTATACATTACTTGTACGAAAGTGATTTTTAACAATCGTGGAAGTGTCTCACTCGACTTGCGTCTCGTGAGACAATACTTCCCGCTCGTGTGAAAAATGTCACTCTCCGCACTCGTTACGTAATATATATCAGCACTTAACTATCGGCTTCCATGGCTATCTAATAGATTCGCTAAAGCAAAGGTAATGAAATTCCCTTTTTGTCGCTCCTTGGAAAAGGTAAAATAAACAAGAATAAATTATCAATATTTAACAAAACTAAGCAATTTTATGTATATTTGTCTTATTTATATTTTTAACATGACTATTAAGCCATCCCTTAAGCGAAATATTAGACGTCACATAGCAATATCTAAGAAAATCTAAAATAATTGAAATAATTCGAACAGCGGAATGTATAACATTTTGGTTTTTCATTATCATTGTAAGTAAGTTTCTCATTGCCACTCGTAACTGCTTCTTAATAGATTTAAATATGTTTTCTATACTGGTAACAAGAGGAAGAGAATTGGAATCCGGATGTAGGATTGATGTCGTTGTCCAACCAGATGATAAGGACAACAGACCTAAAATTGCATCAGCCGTGCTACCTTGTCCTTCAGAGCTCAAACCTATGGAATAAGATCCATCTGGATTCTCTATGCTCGTGATATGTGCCGAGCTCAAAACAATCATTTGAACCTGTAACAAATAATTTGTTAATTGCGGATTAATGGTGTTTAGTGAAAATAAAATGCTGTAAATATTAAATTTTATTTTTATTTCATAAGCCCCATGTGCAGCGAAGTTATGTGAATATGAAGTAGAAAAGTCTAAAATCAATAAGCTAAATAGATTATATTAGCTTCACCTGTATGTATGTACCAACTCCTTTGGACATATTTTCATTCAAACTTTGTAGGTACAGTAATAAAATATAGGGTGTTAAATTAAGAATTTTTAGATTACCTACAAGGCGTGTTTTTCAGTTTTTTTATTTAACCATAATTTATATTCCATTTTGAAGAGAACCTTGGTTTCTAGTGGGTTCTATTTTCGTTTAAACACCCTGTATATCATTATGTATAATGATTTAAATTATCCCTGCTGGCATAACTAACAGGACAAATAATTGTTGTTTTATTAATTTGTAAGTTGAATGTGACTTTTATTATTATTTTTTTACATTTAACTAATTTTCTAAGTATAAATAAGGTTTCAAGTTTCAAATGAAGAATGTTATAAATAAAGTAAAATTATTAGATTATTTTCAAATCATTACTCATTACGTGGTATAATTAATAGAATACACAGTTGGAATTTTTTAACAATATTTTTGAGTTAGTATTTTTTGTGAACAGTTTCTAGCTCTTTCACCTAAGTTTGAGTACCGTATTTGAACGGTGTGGAATAATTTTGTTAAATATATTTAAATAAAATCAAATGTGTAATCTTACCAATAATATAATGATAAAGTAAATCATCTTCGGAAGAATAATTGACATTTTTTGTTTGATATACTTTTATACCTATTTTAAAAATCAATTAAGATATCAAAGTTACACAAATATAATTTTCTATTTCCGCTCTTTATATAAAAACATAGGCGGGCGGACAAAGTTTGTGGGTTCGCGTCACCATCGTCACTGACATTATAATGTGACGAGCTACACCTCAACGGATTCTTTTCGGATGGGTAACGAATAACGAAACTATTATTTTTATATGGGGTTAATTTATTTGTGAAAATTTACTTTTATCATAGGTATAAGATAACATTTTTGTAAAGGGTTCATTTATTTATAAAAAATTCTACTTAATCATTCATTCATTCGTTTGGGTTGTGCTCAGGGCACTAGCACCGAATCTTTGTATCATTTCCCATGTTATCTATTTCCAGAAGCTTCGTGTCTTCTTTATAGGCCACTAGTTTGACTGGAGGGATTTTTAGAAGTTGTAATGGTTGTATATAAGAAAGGGAACACGCTGGAATGTTCCAACTACAGAGGACTGCCTATAAAATGTTCACAACAATTTTAAACGAAAGACTAAGAGACAAGATAGATGGAAAAATAGGTGATTATCAATATGGATTCAGGAAAGGAAAGTCAACTATGGACCCAATTCACATAATGACACAAATTATTGAAAAAAGTTATGAATTTAACATTGATCAGAATATACTATTTATAGACTTTAAACAGACTTTCGATAGTATAAACAGGGAGACTCTTAAAGAAGATTTGAAAAACATTGGGGTATCGAGTAAAATGAGAAGACTAATTAATATGACTATGGAACGATCGACAGCAAGAGTGAGTACAGAAAAAGGACAAACAAAAGAATTTGAATTTAATAGCGGGGTGAGGCAAGGAGATACAATGTCTACAACGCTTTTTAATATTGCATTGGATGGTGTCGTTAAAACTGTTGGTTTAAGAGGTACCATAATAACAAAATTGACACAAATCTTAGCGTATAATGCAGATGACATAGCTATAATGTCAAGAAATCTGAAAGAACTTAAAGAAATATCTATAAAACTGATAATAGAAGCTGAAAAGAGAGGACTGAAGGTAAATCAAGAAAAAACTAAAGCAATGTTCATATCCAGAAATAGATTCCAACAGCAGTCAATTAAGATAAGAGAATACAAATACGAAGTAGTGCCCAGTTTCAAGTATTTAGGAATCTACTTAAAAGGCGATAACGATAGAACATCAGAAATAGATCAGCGGATACAAGCTGGACATAGAGCTTTCTTCAAATACAGACGATATCTTCAAAATAAGAACATTAGTGAAAACACAAAAATTAAAATATACAAGGCAGCAATCCGACCAGTGGTGACCTATGGCGCTGAAATAGCGAATCTGACAAAAAAAAAAACAGGAAAATAAATTAAGGATATTCGAGAGAAAAATTATAAGGAAAATCTTTGGACTAGTTAAAACGGGAGAAGGAGAATACAGAAGACAAATGAATTATGAAATTGTACAAAAAAATAATGGGGAAGACATTGTAAAATATATAAAAGCACGCAGACTGGGATGGTTCGGACACATTTACAGAAAAAGTAGAGATGAAACACTGAGAAAAATAACAGAATGGACACCAGTTGGAGACAGAGCTAGGGGAAGACCTAAAACAAGATGGGAAGACCAAGTAAACGCGGATTTAAATATCATGAATGTAAAGGAAGCGAAACATAAAGTAAAAGATAGACAGTTGTGGCGTAAAATCGTAGAAAAAACTAAGTCACATCACAATATCTAGAAATAGGAAAAAAAATTCTACAATGGACTGATCACCCATGTTAAATGGATCGACAAGACACCCACTTGTGGGTGTGACTACAATTCCCATGGGAATGTATAGTCATATATATATATATAATGGTTGTATTATTTTCTCTCCAAAGTGCTTCCGTCTGAGTCCTTGTATAAGTTCTCAAAGAAGAGCAGAGTATGTGAGTACTTAGGTCTTTCATCATAGAGTTTACATTTTCTGCTCATAGGTTCACTAACTCTGCCTACACCCACTTTGTGCAGATGTTTCTTCAGGATGAAGTTACCGGTCACCAGGTCGGTAGATTTAAATTAATATATTTAAAAATGTAGCTCAAATTACGGTATAAAATTATAAGCTCAATGGGGGGTTGGGTTTCATTCATTCTAACTAAGAAAAAACATGAGGTTAATTTTTCCTGCACACTCCCCATTCTGCCTATCGACGAAGCTAAATGCTTAGCATACGAGAACGAAGGCCAAAGAGGTCAAGTTCCATGGATTTGAAAATAGTCATTGCAGTCACATAAAATTAGATGGCCCTTAAACAAATTACAACCATTTAAATCCCCAGGGACAGATGGTACATATCTCAGCTCAAAAATCCTCTATATGCTGGGCGAGCCTACGGCAAGTTTGGAGAATTATCGTTTTTGGAGTTTTGGTTTTGAGTGATGGCATGATATCGTCATAAGACTCATAAGCATGATGTTCGTGGACAAACGGAAGTAATTTAGAAAGGCAGTATCAATTTTCCCTGCGTGGTAGCAGGGGTGCCACCAAGAGACCTTTTGGAGAAGGAAAGGGGAAGGCTAGAAGAGTTGGAGAAAGTGACGGATATAGAAAGAGAAGAGGAATAAACAATGGAGGACCCATATAGCACACTACATCTTAAAGACGTCCAGATCATGTCTTACTTTGGTCCAAACGTCCTCTGGTACGTAAAACGGACCTTTTTAAGACGTCCTTCTTACAAGTTTAAAACGCCTTTGTAGGGATGTTTTAAAGACGTTTTAAATATGTTGGTAATGTGGACGTTCAACTCTTTTAGCAATTTTTAATGGGGCAAGTCTCCAGCATCACTAAATTATTGAGCACTTGAAAGGTAGAGGGCGACACAGATATACGCACTTCCTATTCATGTCATCCTTTAACATGAGAATCATATGAATCAACATTTGGAACTAACCTAACAATGGACTCAGATCAGATAGTTGTTGAATATTATGGAGAAAAGAGAAAAGTCAGGAGAACTGTATCTAGAAGTGGAAAGTAATTTTTTTCAATAAAACCCACTTCTTTTCTAAATCTGAACACTTTGAAGGTGAAAAGATTATTTCAATAATAGTTATAAGCTAAATTAGTTAAAGAAGAGTGGTAAATATAATACAATTATGTGGAATTAGATAAAAGGGCATTATAACATTTATTTTCATCAATTAAAAATACGGTATATAAACACGTTCAAAACTGTGTGTTTTAAAGACGTACAAAAATGGATGTCCCAAATACGCCTTGTTTTGGAACAATGTACGTCCTGAAGACGTCTTCAAAACATATTTTGGATATTAGCGGACATCTTCGAAACGACATGAACATCGTGAACAAACGTCTTTAAGATGTCTTTGAAACGTGTTTGTGCTATCTGGGGAGTGGCAAGTCCAATGGAGCAACAACAAGCTGACCGCTCAATGGACGAAACAGCTAATCCCTGACCTAGATGCCTGAATGGAATGCGGGCACAGGCAGATGGATTATTACATTACCCAGTTTATGACCGGACACGGCTCCTTCGCAGGACCTATACTAATAGAAATGGTAAAGCCGTGGACAATATCTGCATCTATTGCCGGCATAGATGACGTCAAACATACCCTGACCACTGTCCATAAATTTCAATAAGTCTGCTTACTCTGGCCGGAACCTAAAATCGTCCCCTCCTGTCCTCGCGCATCCCTTGCCCTGCCGGTTTGCCACGAGTGCCCACCGGGTGGGCTAGCTAGTTTAACAGAGTGTCTTCAATTGAATAGTTCGTAGTGTCGATACGAGTTCTACTGAGTGCGCGAAATAAACGTTTTATTTGAACCTAGTTTTTTGAGCATTAAGTACTGTAATAATGGCTTCTCACCAATCTTATTGCTCTGTTGAGTGTTGTGGTACCAGTATTCGTGGCAATATTTCATTTTTTCGATGCCCCAAAGATACTTCCAGGTAATGTATCATACAAATATTTTAATTATACCTATAGGATAAAATGTTTGGAAGTCGTAACGTATAATTTGACTTTGATACTATTTTATATATAATGTCCGAATTATATTTCACAGGTGTCAGCAGTAGAAGGAGGCTTTAGGTTTTATTGGAGAACTCGTTCAAAAATATCGAAGGTTTCCAGGAAAAAAATTACGAATATATTTCACCAGTTATAAAAATAGAGTCAACAAATTATAGGAATCTACTATCAGAGGAAGGAAATGCACTGGTCTATGTTGGTGGATATTTTTTACGTAGATGTCTCTTTCAACATTCTTGTGATGTTTGTTCTCAATATTGTTCAGTATCTGAAAGAGACGAATCAACTTCATTTTGTGAGCTCAAAGCTTACAACAATAGTAAAAATATATTTGGTGGCTTAACAGTCTCTCCAAATGATTTTTCAGAGTACCTAATACGTTTAGAGGATATATTTGTTTCCAATTTTAACAATTATTGTTTACAAAATGGTGTAGGAAACATATTTTTGAAAGAATATTCAAATGTAGGATTTACCCAACCTAGCAATTTTCCAAAAGAATATTTACTTTCATTGTATACAAGAGTTCGAATCTACTACACACTAAAATTTGCAAACAGACAAGTGAAATCTCAATGTATAAATAAAGAATATCCAAAATTGGAAATTTTAAAAATTTGTAAATATTTAAACTATGTTAAATATGTAAATGTATATTGAGATATGTGCGTTTTTTCACCATTTTTTTAATATATTGTGAAGTTATCTGAAAACAGTTGGTTTCATTTACAAAGAAATAAATATTCATAAATATTAAATATGATCAATATTTAACCCCTGTCCCTCGTAGACATACTTCCGAGTAAACATATATTGATCACGGTGCCGATTGACCCCCGTATAACACATTTTTGCTGTTATCTGCATGATTTATGACCGATGACAAAAAACTCGGTACATTTCAACAACTTCAAAGGAGTTACCAGACTTATTGAAATTTATGGACGGTGCCCTGACGAACTACCAAAGATGGAACACAGAGAGATTGCACTATGAGGCAGACATAGGTTTTAGCGCAACCCCGGAGGGGATCCTAAAGTCCATGCTTAGCTCTGAGGATGCAATATGCATGGAGAAAAGCAGGGAGCTACATAAGAAGTGTGCATGGATGAGGCAGAGGAGCTGGAAGAGAGAGAATTGCAGAAAGAGGAAAAAAGACGGGACAGAATGTAAAAATCGAAGAACAATGGAGCACGTCGCCGGCCGCGTATCAAGTATCAATATTCCCACAAAAAAGGTTGGGATATAGACCCCTATTAGAAATTGCGCAAGAATTATCTGCATATTTTGCTTTATGTTTTTGTATCTAGCATTGTCAAAGCAAAATACTCTAATCTTTCCTTTCCCTTGGTATAATATAATTTTGCTACACTCCTTACGCCGGATCTGCTAACGAACTGAGAACTGACGAAGTGTTTTATAGTTATCAATAATTGCAAGGAATTATAATAAATTATGAATCGTTTATTATGATAATTTTATCACCCTCCCGACAAGTGTAAAACTCTTCTGCCTCTGGAAATTGTTTGTGTTTATAAGGAGGATTCTTAAAATGGAGAGATCAACTATGATATCAGCATAGGATAGATATAGTATTTTCTATTAAATAGAACGTGATGTAAACTTAAACAAAACTACACTTTCAATAATTATAAGTGTATGCGCGGATACCGGATAATTCACGGGCATTGACGTTAAAGTTCAGTCATTTTGGACATCTTTGATCTTATCATTGCCCGTCCCTAACCCCCTCTCTTAAGCTAAAAACTAACCTTAAAACTTCACAGACACAGAGAGAACAATAAGGTGTATTTTTAAACATTTAGCATTTAGTATAATTGTTTTATTTTACGCGTTGCACTGAATGTAATGAGATGATTTTTATATATACAAAGACATAACCATTTACAATTTGAGGTAAGTACGACTATACTTTTTGGTATAAATTGTTTATTATAATGTTATTAAAGTACTCAATGGTCGTTCTGATGATTCATTTTGAGTATTCTGCAGTTGATAATGATCATGTAAGCTGATAACGTTTTAAAACTTATTTTTATCTTATCTGTTGTGAAGAATTAACAGCTTTGTTGATATAAAATACTACCAAATGATTAAACTTTTAGAAATCGTTCAATTGCCAGAAGTCATCAAATTTTGTTCACTTATAATATTGTAAAGTACCACTTCCTTGTACATATTTCATATTGAAAAAATTACTGAAAAATTTCCAATATTTTAGTCCAAATTTGAAGGTTCACAACAATAATAAATTTTAATAATTATTTTATTTTAGAAATGGCTGCAATAAGTGAATTAAGGGTGACTTTGTTTAGCTGCTGTATTCCTCAACCACCAAAACGAAAACATCATATTGATAGGTAACTCAATTTTATCATACACACTTTGGAAGTATTTGTGGTAGTTTTTATAGTCATAAAGACCACAGCCGATTAACAATGTTAACTTGGATTAGTTTGGAATGTCTTTTCTTAAATTTTCTGCTCTTAACATACATTAGGAGCTTACAAACTCAGAAAAAAATCTTTGAATTTAACAAGTTGAATTTTTGAAGACAAAACACCTATTACTAGGAGACGTCTCCTAGTGACCTTCCTGAGAAAAACAGGATGGACGATGACCTAATGTACAATGGGTCACATATGGCCTAAGTGCTGTGAGCCTACACTCACCCTCCCTACTCTACAAATACCTATCTGCTATGATAATGACTTTTTTATATAATTGTAACAGAGGAATGTAAAATTAGGTGCATATACAAAAAGTAGATTAATTTTCAATGTATTTATTAATATTTTTAAAAACATATAAAGCTCAGTATATAGTAACTTATAATACAAAGTGACTAGACTTTTCAGTCAATTTCTTAATCTTCATCCTTGTCACTCTTTACTTGTTCTTCAAAGATTCTACCTTGATATCTCATTCAACTTCATTTATTTCTTCTGTTTCAAGCTCATATTTATCATTTGTTATATTGACTCTCTCTTCTCTTAAGAGTGTGGCCAGCTTGAGAAGGCTGGTCTGAAAATATTACTTTCATACATTGCACAAGATAGATAATATATCACAGCAGGTATATTACAGCAACAATCTACTTGTTTGAATGTTACTTTATGTAGTTTTTGATGGTAAATTGACCAGAATATGGTTACAATATGAAGATAATGCTGGGCAATATAATCATAATGTTGGCAATGTTTGGCATTGTTTTCCGAAACTGAAATAGGTATAATAATTGGAAATTTTCCCAAATTTTATGGAATCTTGTTACAAAAAATTGTGTTGTGAAGTAACTAAATAAAGTTTATTTTTTTATAGAACAACAATAGGATATCCCACAAATTTTCAACACACTGGTCATGTGGGTAGTAGAGATGTAGAAATGCCTGGGGAACAACTCATAGCCTTACAAAACCAAATGAAAAGTAAGGGAGGGTATGAAACACCATACAAGGTAAATATTGTAGCACTGTCAACTTATATGAAAACTTACCTATTCATATTATGAGAAGAATATGTTATCAACATTATCATTTGTCAATAATTTAATTTTATTCCTCACTACAAAAAGCAAATCTAGTCACCTATATTTTATCCTCAGTGATCACACACCTGCTTCATTTTTCTGGAGAAAAACTGCTTTAATGCTCCTTATATTTGTTTAAAAAACAATAGCAATTAACACAAAATTTCAATAATTTTAATCGTGACTACAGATATTATGTTTTGGCATTTAATTTTTTCATAAATACCTATTATATATTTCATATCAAAACATGATTCATTAAAAATATTTTTTAACTGTAACTTTGCTCTGATATTAGGCTCGTAACGATTATATAATTATTTTATTTTTGACTATAATGTACATCGTGAGCCGATCGGAAATTTTATAAATGATTAAATGTTTTTGTTGACATTAACCTTTATCATTCAATTAACTAATTTGTAGTGGACAAACGAGATGCATGTTGCATGATTACAAAATTTAATTGACGGGTATTATTGAGACTTGCAGCACTGCTTTTGTAAAGAACTTCCTTCTCCCAGCATTTTTATTATCAAATAAAAATTTTAAAAGCAATATTGTACTTGTAATTATTGTTCTACCATTTTCATGCTTCCAAAAACAGAAACAAAGTTGTTTATCTGGAATAATCCCCAAATATTTTACATCCACTGCAAGTGGAATAATATCACCATTATTGGAGAGTGGAGGAAGATTCTGAAAGTTCCTTTTTCTGGTGAGGGGAACAATTACAGTTATAATGACCCAGAATCTTAAAACAACACTTGTAATAATTATTCTACCATTTTACAAATAATAGATAATATTCTTTTAGCATCTCCAAAGGCTGGATGAGTTACCCCGTTGCTTTTTCAGTGCCTAGGGTACCAAAGTAGAAATTGCAATTTTTATGTCAAGGATAGCAACAGCTATACTATCCAGCTTATTTGTACCATAATGGTACACAATATTTTCAACAACTAGATTATTGAGATTAAAATAATGAAATTTATAAAATAATAATCGGTGTATTTTACTTTGGAAGTCATGAATATTAATAATAACTTCATTAGAATTTTTTTAATGTTTGAATATTCATTGGGTGCGTTGTTAAAATTTTATTTTTAAAATATTAACTCAATTTTTTTTTTATTCTAGGAACCAGACTGGTGCCAATGATCTGTCAAGAAGTGTTTCGTTGTAGGGATGTTTTTAATAATTTATTTATTTGTGTTATTACTAAGTTCAATTTTTCGCAATGTATATAGTCAATACAGCAAGAAAAGCAAATTATTTACTATGTCAAATGTAATGTTAAGTTAAAACTATATGTTGTATATAAGAAATTGCATTTGTTTCAATATTTTAATTTAACGTAAGATCGCAATATTGTTAAGTTGCCCGGTTTCAATGTTTTATGAAACAAAATGTGATCTAATGAGATTTTGAATTACAAATAAACGCAACCTATTATAAGGTTGGCAGGTATTGCAGAACATGAATTGTATGGAAGCGCTTATATACTTAAAATTTTACTCTTTTATATGAATTAATTACGTGAAAATTATTATGTATATCAACTACAGAAAAAAGTATGTTTTTTTTTAAATTTCACCCCTTAGGTACATGCCAAACCCTTACTTTTCTGCCATCTTGACAATATCCAAACTTAACTCATTCATAAAGAGAACACTACTTTATTGTAGTTCCATGCAATGTATTGTATGTGTATTGTATTAACTCTTGATTAATGTTGATAACTTATTTTTAATAGAAGATTTCAATTATATAAACAAATTGAACAAGTAGGATATTATCAAAAACAATTCAATGTAATTCCAATGAAAAAAATAATCAATATACTTTTTATTACAGTACATTATCATTGAGTTATGATTGTAATTTTATCTGACAACAATAGTTTTCTCAAATGCATTAGGTAAAAAAGAAATACAACTTGTCAACTTGTTAAACTAAAAATATGTTATTTTACATGGCATTTCTAAGCAAGAAGTTAATACGTCAAAAACTAAGTTTTTATGACTGCTTCTCTGCAAAATATGTCACAATGGAGCATGTCTATTAACTGACAGTTAATTATTTAGTTAGATTCATACTTCTGTTGTCTTGTGTTGTTTAATTATGACACATTATTGTGTGATGTTTTACGAACTTGAAGTACTTTTTACGCAGATGTGTTCTTTGTGAAGTTAATTACTAAAAATTATAATATGCTGATAAATACTTTGATAAATACTTTGTAGGCAATGTTCTATTGGAAGTGTTACTTTTACATAGAAAAGCACAGTTAGTAAAGTGATCTAACATGTCAAATGATACACAGTTGGTAAAATACACTAAAGCATATTATTATCTATACATATTAAAATGCTTTATATGTTATACAATTGAACTTTGTACAAAGTAAAACATCCCAATAGTAATTTTAGTAAATGTGCAATTTTTGTAGGAATGTAATATCTACTGTCTCAAGTCACTAAAGTTTTATAAGCATGGTGCTTGAAATTTAATGAATATTAATAAATTCCGAGTAGTGCCTTACTTTTATATACAATAAGGAAATTTTTATATTCAATAAATACATATTTTCGATGTGTGTTAAATACATGTGTTCAACAATGTCATCTTTTTGAAAAAAAAGGTGAAATTATATATTTTTTTGAATTTTTCGTAAATATAGAATACAGCAAAAATTTTAATTTGCGTATGTTTCTGTATTTTGAACAATTTTACTATTTAAATACATTCAAAAGAACTGAAAGTTTTTAATACCAACTTAATCCTGAAAATATTCAACTCAACTGTTTGGAAATTAAATAACCCAAAAGAATTTTATATATTTTGAACAAATGTGTATCAAATATACACTCCTGGGTACAGTACAGTATTTTAAAATTTTTTCTGGTTTATATTGACGGCTATCAAACCAATTCGTTTAGATTTATAGTTTTAAATAATAAACAACTTTTTACGGTATTTTTGATAGATCTTCTTCAAAATTAAGCTTATAAATTGTTCCTTTTTTGAAAGTAGGAACTTATCTGAATCAAGAGGTAGTGCGGACAACAGGTTTATTTGACAAGGACTATTTGTCAATGTTATGTTATTGTTAGAAAAACATCTTTCCACAATAAGTCGTATGAATATTCTACAAGACCATGGTGGAAACGATGCACGAACGACAATGAATCCGATAAAACATTTATGGCACTACCTCAAGCAAAATGTTAAAATGTCACTTACCTATACCTAGAAACCGAGGTATCTAAATCTTTCAAGATTTTATGAAAACTTGCTCAGAAACCTAAACGTCGTTATCCGAAGTAGAGGACTCTACTTATGTCCAATTTACACTATTAATGTAGATGCTAGTGGCCTCTTTACACCATACTTTTTTTCTTACAATAAAACTAACGTTCATAAAAAAGTATTCATTTTAGTAATTTGTATTTTTGAATATGTTACTGCATTAATATTGTCCAACAGTGTATTTTTTTCTTTGAATATATTGATGAAGCTGATTTTTTTCAGGATACACTTTTGTGTATTTATATTTGAATATGAGTATTGTTATCGAATACATCTTTACTTTGATTAAAAATTGATTTATTTATTTTAATCATCGCTAATTTATTATATTTGGGTTGTTCTATGTTAAGATCTTGAATTGTATGTTTTGTTAATGGTAGTTGTTAATCCAATTTGTCTAGTAACAGCTTTCTTGAATGATATGGATAGATATTGATTGTTGAATAATATGTTTTATTTCATACATAAAATAAATTCCATAAAACATTCAAGGCTGAAAGTGCAAGTAAAAATTTACAAAATACAGAAGTATTCACTCAAAATCCTGTAAACTATTCTTTTTAATGTATGTTGTTTGTTAAATTCAAATTTATGTAACGATAAATTGGTTAGCTCATACATTTATATTCGTTACTCTGAAGACTTGCGTTGAATGTGAATTTATGCTGCATATAAAAAGGTTTCGTTTTTATTTCAAATTAAACAATCGGTAAGTTTAGTCACATACACTGAAAATAATATATTAATAAACACAATGGCTATTGACGATGTATAAATTGAAACCGATGAATTCGTGCATAATAATGTATGCTTGTAACAAAAATTTATTTTTTTTAAACAAATTCAAATCTTAATCCTTTTACATCTTTTTATCGAGATTCTAGTGACTATGATATTTCTACCACTGGCAACTCAGAGTTCTTATATATTTGGACAAACGGAATGGACTTCTTAAATAATATTGACGATGTTACTACTTTTTCTACTCCTATTCTTTAACTTTATCATTACTTATTACTTTAAGGAATCCAATAGGACTGTAACATCCGTATATGTAAGAACACTGTGATGATCTTATGCTAGTTTTGTTCATCTGCTCCTTTATAACTTGGTGCAAAGAATTATTTTAATTTAAATATTAACTTACCTGTTAAAAAATTGCACTTGAGAGGTTAGGTCCTGTCAACTTTAACTATCACTAATGAAACATTTTAAAGAATTGCTTGTACCCATTAAAGGCTTTGTAACATTAATCAAAGAAGTTGAAAAAGCCAAAGATAAATATACAGTATTATTAATATAACCGTTTAAACACCTTAAAAATATTAGGTATTACTTTCATAAGAGTTTTCAGTTTTTATAATAGAAAAATGTCAAGACTATAAATCATAGGGAATGCAGATGTGTAAGAGGGAATGACCGTCTAAGAGACAGACGGTCAGAGGTTTTTCTGTTATTGTCTGTGTCTCTATAGACAGCCTGAACCTTTGACTGTATATCGTTCTCTTACATGCTGACGGGCTCCAGCTTGCTTGACACCCTTATCTGTAGTATCTCTATGATATAACCACTGTTTTTGACAGTGATAATTGAGACTATCAATTATATTTGGAATTATTTTTTGCATTTATCCGTATGTTTTAATGCCTTAACAACGAGTGTGTATGTGATATTTGATAGCAATGAGTATTTCAACTGGTAATGTCTTCAATAAATTCGCAACAAGACCAAACAAAATATAAATTAAAATGAAACATTATATGTATAGGCAGTATGTTCAGCATTGTGGATTTTTTATGTATGTTTTGATTGATTTCTATATATTGTTATTGTTTTTATCAATTTCCATGCAAGCATTTTCACTTTGTAAATATGCAATATGTACTTAATTTACTTAAAATCCGTATTTTATGTTAATCTAATGTGGAGCAAATGAACAGACATTAATTAGTTTTTTTATATAATTCTTAACCAAAATTTTTATTTAAAATGTTTATTTAGCGCCCTATATATTTATTTTGTACCTAGATGCTTATTATAAAATATTACCTACTCAGATTGTATTTTATTTCAAACATTTGATCAACTGCTTTGCAGCTTCCTACCCAACATACTAGTGAAGGGGCCCACTCACTAGGAAGGAAGAATGCGCAGTTAAGTATCTGCATGTTGGCTGTAAAGTAAACGTGTACTTTTGCTTGTTGAGTGAGGACGTGTGACAAGCGTGACATGACGTCGAAAAAAGATCTTATGTTAATGGCAGTGGCGTGTGTGGTTATTAAGGAAAAGTGTATTATTAAACGAAAACCTCGGTCAAAATGGGTGAAGACTTGGTTACAAAAACGGGCTACGTATTCTCATATTAATCTATTAGATGAATTGCGACTGGATCCCTCAGATTGACATAATTACTTGAGAATGAATCAAGACACGTACTATGAATTATTATCTCTAGTAGCTCATTTAATACAAAAAGAAAACACTCGTATGCGGCAAGCTATAACGCCACATGAAAGACTCACTGCTACATTACGATTTTTGGTAACTGGAAGGAGCTACGAAGATCTGAAATTTTTGTTGTGATCAGTGATCACAGTATTCTTTATTTTTTATTTGCCATAAACAGGGATAACTTCTGTGAAGTTCTAGAAATTCAGTTATGAAATCTTTCGTCATTACCCTTAGATCATTCATTTTTTGGAAAAATGTCCAATATAAAAATACTTAACCCGACACAGAACTGGTAAAAATATGAAACGTGCACAGACTTGTTACACATACATTTTCGTTCTTCCCCGTACGATGAGCACTGCACACATCAAAACTATCCTGATTCCGACCAAGTGGATTGCGCATTCCAAAATTTCGAAGGAAAGCCATACACACCACATTTTCACTGTACCCCGTAACACGCGCATTCAAGCCTTCGCGCTTCCTTCCTAGTGAGTGGGCCCCTTAATAGTTCTGGCTTTAATTCCGATTACTACTGATGATGAATAACAAACCTATTTCTTGCGATCGTTAAAATTTTATATAGCTGGGCCATACGAACGTGTTCTGCGAGCTTTTTCGAATACCCACTATCTGTAGTATCTATGTTGAAGAGTTAGTGTTTTATATTTTATACTTACCAAATTATCTACTGCGGGTCTATTCTTTCATATTGTATTAAATAATATGGAGATAATTTATATTAGTGACAATATTCATTTGTATATGCCTTGCTCTGGGAACTTGATTATATACCATTTTTAAAAATGATAGAATTAGTACACATATCAAGAAATGTTTTTTTCGAGCCAGAATCAAGTTAAGAACATCAGAAAAGGACGTGAATATTAGCACAATTTACAGAAATGTTTATTTATATGGTTCGTAATTTTACGTTTTAACAAATATATAAATCAATTACCGTTGTTACCTGAAATACAGAGTAAAATTTTTTATATAAATATGGGACTCGTGTATTTAAAGGACAATTTTAGTAATTAGCTACTAGCGCTATTTGAGATATTTTTTAATCTAAAACAATTAAGTAAAACATAAGTATATTTTTTACATTAAATATTGCACTAACGTTCCTCTCAATAAACATAGTTACATATATAAAATTTTAAAATAAAAATAGAATAACATATAAAAAATATATAAAATTAAGGGTTAACTAGTCAAAATATTTAAAAAATGTTTTTTAAACTTCTTTTATAAAATTCGAAAATAAAAACATTTGATCGGATATATCCAACTTATTCACAAACATACTAAAAAAGCTCAAATCACTTATTTTTTAATGTGTGTTGTGGTATGATGTCCATGAACTACACTGAATACATAAAAGTTATACACTTTCTCCCCTATATTTGTACTGTCACCGCAGAGGCTAGGAAATAAAAAAGAATAAAAAATTCTCAAAGTATAATGATCTAAATCCGATTTCTACAATGAACACGTCAATTAATGAATGAATTCGTTTTGCCACTTTAAAACCAAAAATGTATTGATTCCACCTAACTGTCAAGTCATATTTGGCTACTGCTTTATTATTTATTAACATTTTTACAAACATATTGTTTTGTTTTCGCCACAATTCTGCTATAACAGAGTGTCGGATTCTGCAAACTTAAGTTATTACTAGTGATACTACATCATATCCAAAAATTAAAAATACCGGACCCATCATGTTTTTCTCTATAATTTATGTGAATTAACGAAAAGCTTGACAAGATGATTCGTCTAATTGATTTGTTACACGATTCAATATCATTTTTTTTTCTCAATTCTAGGTAGACTTCATCGGATATATATTTATTATAGTCAGCCGCAAATAAAATATGAATTTTCTATTTTTATGTTATATATAATTATTCATAGTTATAATGTATTCAGTATTTCAAATCTATGGTATAAAAGTGGCAAACACAAAAGGAATCGAGTAGAAAGAAAGTACACATATGTTATTTAATGATATAGAGAATAAAATAAAAAAACTTTTTTGACATTTTGATTTTTATACCTAAGGTGAATGGGAGCTGTTTTTTCATTTCCTAACCTATCGATAGATATTCATGCATGTATTCAAGTTTGTCAATTAAAAAATTACACGCCACTGAAAATAAAGAAGTCGGTAGTTGCGTTGTATTTTATTGGTCCTACTATGTATTTTTAAAAGTGGTTCTTTGAAGTAGTTGTGCAGGTTGAATTTTAGGCAGTCCTAATTGAAACAACAAAATCAGTTAACATCTTTTGATATTGCAACACCTCAATTTTGTTTAGGGTTTCCAAATTATTAGATTCTAAGCATACAACTTTATATTATTCATTTGTGTATTTTTTTAAATAAAGTAATAATGTATCGCCAAACGCAACAATAGAATATATTTTTGGCCTATTTTAATGGTAAGACTAATTAACATATTATTAAACAATAAGCAAATGTCTTTGGCAGTAAACATGATTTTCGGCCTGTGCACTCGAAATTAAAACAAAAAGTAAAAAAGAAACTACGAAACGGATTTTTGGTTTAACATTGCACATTTGGTATTTAAATATTCTATTTATTTTTAAATATTTAATACGACATCAAGACGTGGAAGACTAAAGCCAATCAACAAAGTAAAAATACCATCCAATAGTCACAATTGGAAAGAATTCAGAAACTAGGCAAACTCGAGATGAAATTTGATGGTTAACTGGAGATAATTTTATCCATATCAGTGAAGTAAGTACTGTTATTCCACAATGTCAAGTAGTTAAGTAGCAACATTTTACAAAAACAGATTTTGACGTTCTAAATTCAATTAATTATACAACATTCTGTATGAACTTTACTGATTATCAAACTGTGGTCACATTAATTTTAATAGACAGTGTTACATTGTGAAATGTCAATTGCTTGGATGTTATTCGTGTTGGATATTCAGTTGTTAATATTTCACATTAATACCTAGTCAATTATTTGTTGTTCGAATCTCTGTGATTGGCTTGTGAATAAAAAAGTATTTTAAAATATAAATATTACCAAAAGTGCATAGTTAATAATATAATAATAAATATGTTTAACACATAAGCTCAATAGCGAAATCTACTTCTAATCTCATATTAACTTGGCGATACAATAAAAATAATTATAAATATAGAATAACAAAATAATACTTCAGCTACATCTGCTCTTTTCCCTTTCAAATGCAAGTAAGTATTTTTTTAAAATAAATTTTAATAGAAATTGAAGTCACCAAATATGAAAATACTAACTTGAAATATAAGTATCGAAAATTTACTGGAAACGATTGAATCCAAACTATTAACTCTTATTTTTATGAAAATAAAATTTTTACCTTTCTATTTATACTCTGATTATAGTTTTCGGGCTTTTTTTAATGAGAGATACATGCGAGCAGTAAACTACATCCTGGCACTTCCTTCCCAATTACTACAAATACCTAATCTTTATTCATTTAAAATCAAGCTCATGAACCTCCGAAAATATAGAGGGAGACCCGGTATGTGTCTTTATTTATAAGATTCGGTAGAAGCCTAATAATGTCTATAATTATTTACAACCCACCGAAATAAAAAGTTATATACCTACTTTATACTTCTAACAGCCCACATTGAATTCAATTACATTTATTTATGATATTAAATTACCTACTTCTTTTTCATATTTTTTCAGATAAATCAATTTTATATTTTCATATTTGGATTATAAACTGTTTGAATTAAATCGACCTCATGTCAGAACTGCAGTCATTCTCATTTCTGTGATTTCATTCAAGTTAATATTTACATATTTGAGAAGAACAGAAAACAAGTACCCACATTTTACAACAAATTCTTAAATTATAACAGAAAATACAAGGCGTTGTACTATACCGTTTCTATGTGGAAATATGTATAAAGGATATTTTATAGGAAATTACTTTTGTGCTTAGAAATGTACGTTCAGTTCTTTAAAAAAAATAGCCAGAACATGTACGTATTAATTATTAAATGTTTACTAAACCAAAATTTGTCTGTAAAATTGAGGTTTCGCTTTATAATAATATATAGTAGTCAAGATGCTATACCCTTATATTATTGAGGAATTCAAAAGAAAGCAAGTCCATACTTGATAGTGGAAGTTACTACAATTGACTAGATTTAATGTTAATAAACCTTGAAATTATAGAAGATCTGATCATTTTTTAAATATTTTTCTTGTTTACAATAACACACCCATTACTTTATAGTCACATTTTTCAATTATTTAATAATTGATTTACCGAAGAATGCCATTTACATGTTAAATTATTGTTCAAGCATAAATAATTTTGAAAATGATGTTTTTTGTTTTGCAGGATGAATAATATTATTATGACCTACTAAGTATTTGATTGTTACTGAAACTGTGTGGTTATACGTATTTATTTATATTCATACAAGCTTCTACTACTTTTAGCTTACCAAGGACTTGTTAAAAGTTTAATTTGTTGAATTAAGATAAATTAAAATGACGACTTCTTATCGTTATCGTGTTAAGGGAAACAGTACTTTCCATTTCTCTAGAACTTTCTTTCCCAATGCGATGAGGAAACGAACGTATATTGAAGCTCACGTGGAAATCAACAAACTGTAGCCCATTATGCATCGGGATTTATCAAAGGAAGCTAGGATTCGAACCAGCCCATAAGCAATGGTTGAGCCTTTTAGGTACTCGGGTAGGAAATTCCAGTTAGTGACAGGGATCAGTATTTTTTATTTTATTGCATTTGTATTGATATAGGAATCTTCTTGTTGTCGGATTGGGGAAGAAAGTTCTATAGATCTTAACAAGAATTCCAGTAAGGTAGTACTGCTTCCTTTAACACCGAAGACTGAGAAGTATTTTTGGAATCTGATTACGCTCAACACGCCTAATCACAGTAAGGTAGAGGGAAGGGAAGAGAGAACAAGTACGATGGCGTATGTTATTTTAGATGTGGCTTTTATTCACGTTGTTGCTTGGTATCGATGGAAATTGTTAAGCAATAAAATAAAACGATTTTTCGGAAATCTGGAATTATGTAAACTTGTATTGTAACCGGGACTGCAACAAACAAACTATTCAATATTTTATCCATAAACACATTATCATTGGAGTTTTATCCACACTTCTACAACATAAAATACCACTTTATCCACTATTGGAATAATGAGAAAAAAATCTTGAATGAATACATTTTAGTTACTTATATGAATAAGCATTTTCTTTTTTGTTTTATCTTCGTTTTCATTAATAACAAGCTTGTAGTTGTCATCGGTTTCGGAACGCATTGTTTTTGATAAACCAATAATTTTTGACGTTACAGCTGCTATAAGAGCGAAATAATGTCAAATTAGTTTTTGATGACATCTGATTCTAAATGACCGTGATTGTGGATAAAATGTTGTATTGCATTCGTGTTTTAGTTGCGTTTTATCCATTCAAGATAATTAAGGACTATCAAAAACAATCACACAAAGAAAGCTTGGTTCATTTACTACGATCTTTGTAATTAATTATGAAAATTAAAGACCATCAAAGGAGCATTCCCAATATACTTACTATTTTTCTTAATGAAAAAAGATGTGTTGGTTAAACACTTGTATTGTTTCCTTGAAGTTTTGAGACTCACACCATTCGAAAAATAATAATATTGATGTTTTATGTAAAAATTTGCTTAGTAGATGAGATGTAACTGGAAAAACCTTGCATATTATTTAGTTTTCTGTATATTATTAAAGTTAAACATTTAAATTTTTAGCAGTTCCGAAGTTAACATCACTTTTCAATGTCCCATTACTTTTTAGAACGTTATTGAATTTTTTAAATATCCTTGTAATATTTAGGTTCTTTTTTATGTAGTCTTTGATTAACAGTTATTCAAGTTCCAAAGAATTTGCCTTCTTCTGTCATACACGGGGTATTTTAGCATCTGGACTAATAAGAAAGTCTTAAAGGTTTCACAACATTTGATTCAAATACACTTTACTAATTTGCATATCTTATTTAACATCGTTACTAAGAAACTGTCTATTTTTTTTCATTTTAAAAATTGAGGACACCATCTAACTTACTCAGAAAAGGAAAATATTCATTCATTTACAAGTTACGGATATGACTCAATGATGAAATGGTTGTGATGGAATTTGATACAATTATATATACAATTTTTAACCAAAGTCCAAGACAACCAATTGGTACATTTATTTTTAAAATTGAAAGATATATTCTCATCTAATTTCCATAGCTGAAAATACAGCACTAACATATATTTTTACTTGAAAATGTATTGAAGCATTTAGAAGATTAAAATGTTTTTAATGAATAACCTTAACTCGATTATTTTTAGATTAACAATTTGTTAAATTTCACAAAATAATATCTTATTGATTGGTTATGATTTTGTCAAGTTGGTAACAGTAATAAAAGGTTTATATGAGAGTTCTTATACTACTTCTATTTTATAGTTCTTTAGTTTTGTAACTTTTGTGTTGTAAGTAGGTCTTAGTCTATTGGGAGTTAGTTCCTAACTATTTTGAATAGTTTAAAATTAACTTGCCGAATTATATGAATACCGGAGAAAAATTATAATCCGAAAGTTGTAAACTAAGAATGGTCCGATTATGTTAAAACCAATCAACTTTCAATCAAATTTCCTCTTGGTTAAGTACAGATGTATATTAAAAATACAAATACATAGTGATTTTAAATTATGTGCTGATGATAATTTTTATCCCAAAATAAAGTAACATTGTTATATGACTAGTTATTCATCACATTAGATCAAATCTTAAAAATTATGTATTATAAAACGTTTTTAGAGAACAGGACACCCAATCGGCAATAACCGACACGAGTAAAATCATTCAGGAGAAACATTGTTTGGTCTGAGATTGGCTAACACTGTAGACTGTTTAAAATAATATTGAAATATTGAACTTAACGAAAATAAAATACTGTAAAAGTTTGAACTCTTCATATTTATATTAAGAGGAGCCGCATTGATAATTTAGGTATATTTTCCATTTAAATAATATGAATACAAAATAGTCTTGTGCTTTGAAATTTAATAGCTCACGTAGGGAGCAGTACTTCGTAATGACTAAGATATATTCTTGTAGGAAATTTGACGCTCTACATAAAAGGGGAAACTATAATTTTCTGATATTTTCAATTCTTTCAAAGTTATTAAAGTGAAATAACTAATAAAGTTTGCCATTTATTCAAAGAACTCTTTAGAGTAAACGGGAAAGTAGCACTTAGTCGAACAAAATTTGATTGTTTTAATTGAAAAAGTCCTTTTGGAATACTGTGAATGTCCATATTTTGAATGCAAAACTCATTATAATTATAAATAGATGGCACTTTTCTATGAACACTGTAGAAACAAATTTTATTTATATTGCTCTGATCATAGCACTAAAATCTTATGTCATAAATTAAATAATTCTTTTAAGGGTATTGGGAAATTAGGAGCTGCCTGTTTATATTTAAATAAAAGTAGGTTTACATGAAGCTTCCTTCCCCTATCTAAGTTTTTACTAATAGTGTGATGTAATCGTAATAAAAATATTTGTTAGGGATCTTTTTGTATTTTTGTACTGGTTCATATTTAACAAGGGTAAATTTTTGAAACCTTAAATTGATTAGTAAATAAAAATCTAGTATACATAATAATTTTTAATGTAGTTTTATACAAACGTGATTATTGTGAGCACGTAAGTCTAGTTGCTAATGAAATAAAATGAAAAATGATCGAATGCCAGTAGGATTATAATCATCTACTACTATACTTTCATTCTTAAGACCACATATACAGTAACAATTGACGGTATTTCACATTGCTTTAAGCAACAGTAATACGGAATATTCTAAAATGGAGCTTAAATGTAAACCGATTGTAAATAATACAAATGTGCGTGTCATAGGTTTCATACTACCGTCTATGTTCAACATTTTCCATAAAATACATATTTTGACGGCTTATTACTCGAGAATGGAAAAAGATATCGAAGTTCAGTTTTCGCTAAACTTGTAGCTATGTCAATACTTGGAGGAAATATAAAAAATTTAGCGAAAACTACACGTCGATATCTTTTTCCATTCTCGAGTAATAAGCCGACAAAATGTATAACTTTATAGTGGGACACTATGTATTTTTAAAAACAGGTTTAAAAAATTGTCATAAAGATTTTAATTTAGACTGACCACAGTATGCTTACAGCTATTACTGTAATATAGTGACATTTATAAAATAAATATATATTTATATATATTTCTTTTCCTTTTTACACGGCCCAAAATTACAATATTTTATATCACATATTAAAAACCAAGATCTAAACACATCTTATACTCTAAATGCTTACATAACTCTTTTTAGTTTGGCAACATTACTTTATAGTCCAAGATCCCAACTAAGGTCGTTCTTCATCGACGTGTCAACCAGATGAAAATAATATTTTATTGAATGAAATAGTTTTGACTGGAATACAATATTACACACAATAGTACCATGCATGGTGGGAAGTACTCAAACAAAAAATTGAATAATAAAAATAGTGGCTGCTTCGTAGATGGTTATTTCAAAACAAAACGATTTGATAGAGACCGTTCAATAAAAAATTATTTTTATCTGGTTAGGTCGTAGGATCTTGGACTATTGCTTTCTACATGCTATTATAATAGAAATGATCACATATTTTGTAAAATGAAAAAGTTACGGGACTTTTTTTGCATTAAAATGTACTTTTTCAGCTAATGGAGATAAAAGGAGAAATTAAAAACTGGCTGTTACATTAGCCAATCACTGTTTTATAACCTGCTACATCGGCCACTTAGTTGATAGACAGAAGTGATCGCTGTCAGCAGACCGAAAGGAAGGAGTTAAGCGCTGGAGACCAAAAAAGATGCTGTAAAATGAAGTGGGCGGTTATAATAGTTCATACTGACGAAGATGCATACGTTGGATAATGTCTCGGCAGTCGTTAAACACTCTTTTGATATTTTCAGTGTCCACGGCGCACGTGAAATGTGGATAACAGTAGTGTTTACCCTCACCTGAAGCAGTGCTTATGCGCTGTAACAATAAAATATTATTAAATAATACATGTCAAACAAGATGCAAATAGGCTTGCAATTTTTAAATATTCGTCATCTTGATTGATTAGTGTGATAAAGCTCAGTAGTTCTGTTATCATAAAGATACCTGAAAAGTTGAGCATAAAAATTGTAGACAGATTCAAGGGTATACGTAAAATTTTTCCCTTTAAAAGTCGGGTTCGATTCCCGGCTGAAGCATATGAATCGCTGCTTCGTAAACGAGAGAGAGAGAGGGGCTCAAGGCATATAACGGAGCAACGTAACGTAACGGTTAGATCTTTTGAAAATTTTTTGACAATTCCAAAAACCAATCTAATTTCCTCATTTTATATCATATGAACAATATCAGCCAATCATGTCAACATTACACTGAAAACAGACCATGGGCAATTTTCACACGTTGCTATGGATACATATTGATTTATTTCGATTTTGAAGTTTCGAATATTTAATATTTCGAAATGTCACGATTTGGTTGTAATACTGAAAATTACCCCCTATCGCTTCGCTCCAACCTAACGTAAAGTTCTAAAAACCGAGCAAATATCATTTATATGGACGAAACATGGGTGAATATCGGAGCTAGTATGGCAAGATACAATAATAAAAATGGACTATCCACAATTTTAGGAAAACCTAATAAAGATTTGTTGAAAGTGCCAACATGACATTGTCTGGCTAAGAAATAATACCCTTCTTGGTGTGCGTCATCGATTGTGACGTATATTCGGGTTTTCGGCATGTCGTTTATTTTATTTACTATTTTGACATATATATCTAACCTTAAATTTGATAAATAAAATCATCAGGATCGTATTCAGCCAAATTCGAAAAAGCCATGAAATTAATAATTACCAGGTTCTTTTTCTAACTGAAAATACTTGGGAGCTTTCAAAATGCTGATGTTTTTCCGTGTGTCTAGGCATATTTTTATATTATTTAAATAAATACAACAATAACACTAATATTCACTTTTCATGAATAATAATTGACCGTAAACAACAAAGTATAGACCTGTTGAGAACTGTCAGTGTGACAGTAGAAAAAGACATGAGACACATTGCCGCTACGAAAGTAACGCCTTCATAGTATTTTGACCTACGGATTGATAGGTTGCGCTTACGCGTAATCTAAACTTCAACCAAACAAATTTTTGTAAGTCAAAGATTAGGGTTAACGTTTGTAAAACATTCAAACGGTTCATTATTGTGATATTTTGATAAGGGTTAATCACAGACCTGCCTTTTTTACATTTCTTTCTACGTAATGTGTTAGAAAGACATTAACAATCGATGACGCACACCAAGAAGGGTATTATTTCAACCATACCATGAAAAGATGGACGGAGATATATTTGAGAAACGGTTTGAAGACACCGAATCTTTCCAAAAAATTTAAAAGAATGCGATTGTAATGAACTTGTGATTTAATGTAATGCATCTTATCATTCTACAAAACAATATAGGGTGGAAAGTCAAATTCAGGAGTGGGTATTAAGATGTAAATATACAATGAAGTCAAATATTTCTAGTCCAGCCCAGATTGGATGCTTCAATATCTAATTTATCGAATAGAATAGTTCCATATATTGTTTTATATGCTGTGTCTTTTTACAATGTAACAAAAATGGCTCTATTTAATATATTCAATCACCTCTCTTGTATAGTAACATGATTTTGATATTTTATAAACGTACATCAAAACTGGTATGCATATTGTCTAAAATTAAATACAAAAGTACTTACCAAAAATTCATCTCTAATAAAGTACTTTGCTCGAAACACTTCTGGATGTTCGTTGGAATCATTTGCGACTTCCACTGGAGTCGTATACCTTGTGAACTCAGAAAAATATTCTTCTAGTTTGCTCTTGCCTTGAAAAATTATGTATTAATAATATTTTTATAAATGCTGAAAAATACACATTAGTATACGAAATATATATCTGTATTTAAAGAAACTTTCCATAAATATAGAAAACTTAAAATATGTGTGTAGTTTCAATATATTCTGTGGCACAGGCTAATTAAGACATGTTTTATTATTTTGAATTTTGATGTAAATTATTCGAAATAACACACATGAAATCATTGGTGATAGAAAAAATTGACAAGAAAGAGTTAACTGCAGGTTGAAAAATAATTCAGATAGACATTTTAAGAAAATTAATACAGAGAATATGGCGCAGACATGGCTTTTACCCAAAACATAAGTACAGCATAGATTTAAGAATCTTGAAATTCTTGCAAATGTGAAGAAGTAGGTTCAGCATGTATTATGGGAATGTCAGGTCTTCCTGTTTTTGCAAAAATACGGAAAAATATTAAAAAACAAGGTAATAAATATAGCCACACCAAGAAGGATAATTTTAAATGATTTTTTAATAATACCAGATAATAAAAACGCTTATTAATAATACCAAAGGTACTACAAACTAACGAAATCACCTTTCACTAAATATAAATTAATATTCGGAGAAGTTGTGAATTGAAAATTGAAAAAAAATTATTACCTGCCAAAATTTTTTCAGCAAGAAGATCTTGCTTGTTAAGGAAAAGAATAACTGAGATGGTTCTCAACCATCTGTTGTTCCATATTGACTTAAACAGATCGAGACTTTCTCTGAGCCTATTCTGAGTTGGATCCTCACGCAATACCATATTATACGAGCTGCAAGCTGTTACAAATATTATGGCCGTCACATCATTAAAGCACTGGATCCATTTACGGCGTTCATCACGCTGTCCACCGACGTCGAACATACTGTAAAAGAAATGCACTTTCTACAATAAGTATATGGATGGACATAAAATATTGTGAAGTGTTCGGAATGACATAATTTAATAGGAGTCTGTTTTAAAGTTCTTTGAATGTAACAGAGCCATTTTTAATGATTTCTAGATCGTTTAAGAAACATTTTTACATTACATAAAATAAATTATTTGACAAACATACCCATATGTAAAATCATATAGAGCAGAAATATAGAGAAAAATAACATAATACTTACTGAAAATTGACCTTATCAACCTGGAAGAGGGTTTCAAAAATACCACTGGTAAGGACACGACAACGAAGAATGTCTTGTTCTGTCGGTGTGTAATCGGACCTTCTGATTACGCTTACTTGATCGAGGAAGTATTTTGCGCAGTCTATAAGTTGATATTCATTACTTCGGTCGTAAGTGGCCTGCAAAACATTAAAAATTATAGGAACCAAAAATAGCAATCTGATAATAGATCAATATTAAAATATATGGAGTTGATTCGAACTTGTGAGACAAATGCAATTGTATATATGTGATTTGGATCACGTTTTAAATATACACAGCTTAGAGATTAAATGTATGGGGAACCAATGAAAATCAATATTCTCTCTCCTCTCAACTTAAAGCACCTGGTAGATTTATCAAATTGTATCATTCAAAACTGTAGTATTAGCTAGATGTGATTCCTCTGTTACTAAGCGTTAAGTTAATATTCATAACTCACCGTGATCTACTTCTGTGAGTTAGCCACCCTCATCATATCAAAAAATGTACTTAATACTAGAGCTACTGGCTAAATGGACGTAGTCCCTTAGTCAAAATAGATCTCTAGAATGACAAATTGTTTCTATACAATTTGTGAATTCAATTTTCGATTGAATCAGAGCAATTCTTTATCCCACAAGTTTTATTGTTATACTCAAAATAATCACTAACTCATTTAGGTAATTATTACAATCATTTACATTATGAAAGGTTCAAGCTGGTAGTGATTAAATTGCTAATACCATTTTCAAATAAAACAATAAAGAAGGCACACCCTATTACATTTACTGATGTATGGCGTGCCGTTTTGGTATTTAATAACATCGTTTTAAAAGAGGAAAAATATATATATATCTCTTCTTTCAAACATTTTTATTCCGTAATTATTCTGTTGAAGAATTAAAATTATGTTTTTCATATTCTGTTGAAGAATTAAAATTATGTTTTTCATAATAATAATACAGGAATTTCTATTATGAAAAACATAATAGAAATTGTCGATTTAAAAGTATGAAATACATAATGAAAATTCATGATTTTAAATTATGAAAAACATAATAAAAATTCAATTTCCATTATGTATTGAGGTTGCCTATACTACTCTAATGCAAATACCTGAAATCGGATAGTAAATGCATTACTGCAGGATAGGCAACCTCAATACATAATGGAAATAGAATTTCTATTGTTTTTCATAAATTTAAATCGGTAATTTCTATTATGTTTTTCATAAATTTAAATCGGTAATTTCTATTATGTTTTTCATAATGGAAATTCGTGTATTATTATTATGAAAAACATAATGGAAATTCAATAATTAAAATTATTGAAAACATAATGGAAATTGAAGTAAAAAAATTATGAAAAACATAATACAAATCCGTTATGTAGTATTCATTCAATAATTTTTATTCTTGAATATGTATAATGTTTTTCATAATTTTAATTCTTTAATTTCTATTATGCTTTTCATAATCTTTAATTTTAATACTTGAATTTCAATTATGATTCTAATAATAATACACTTATTTCAATTATGAAAAACATAATAGAAATTACCGATTTAAAATTATGAAAAACATAATAGAAATTCAAGTTCAAATTATTGAAAACATAATAGAAATTCAATTTACATTATGTATTGAGGTTGCTTATTCTGCAGTAATGCATTTACTATACGATTTCAGGTACTTGCATTAGATTAGTATAGGCAACCTCAATAAATAATGGAAATTGAATTTCTATTATGTTTTTCACAATTTTAATTCAGGAATATTTATTATGTATTTCATAATTTTAAATCGGCAATTTATATTATGTTTTTCATAATGGAAATTCCATTATTATTATTATGAAAAACATAATTTTAATTCATTAACAGAATAATTAGTGAATAAACATTTTTGAAAGAAGAGATATTTTTGTTTTTGTTTAAAAAACGATGTTATTAAATACCAAAACGGCACGCCATACTGATGGGTCAGAAAAATGTTACAACTTTAATAATTGAAAACCATTTTTCAAGCGATTTAAATTAGGAGCAAATACAACCAATAACTAAACCGTTAGGGGGCGCAAGATCGAGTTTCTAAGTGTTTCAAAAACTTTGTTAAGTGACTGCATCAAGTCACTAAGAAAAATACAGGAACAAAAGAAATTGTAATGAGTGAATATAAAAAGAATGCCATTAGACTCGTTTTACTTAAAACAGGAAAAACCTACATAGAAAAAAAAAGTCTGGAGTGTATTTTCTTTATGAAAGAAATTCTAAGTGGGAATTCACTTTTAACAGAGAAAGACGGAATCATATCCTGTCAACAACAATATTGAGGGCGATTAGACAGTTTCAAAAGAGACCACAAGAATATGTGGATGAGACATGGTTAACTTGAGGATAAATATGACAGGATAAAAATAAGGAACATTAATCTTTCTATTGTATATGCAAAGTAGATTTATCCTACTTTGGGATCAAGGACTGCCGACAGAAGTGAAATAAAAGCAAATGAACTTCTTTCAAAATTTTGTTCTTACTTCCACAGCAAATGGAAAATTCATCTAATAAATTAACCCGAACGAAAAATGTTCAATTTTATCGCACTTCCAAGGTAAATGGAAATTTCCACACAAAAATTTAATCATACGCCTATGATGAGAGGAAATATGTCCAACTAAATTAATCCTCTTGGAAAATTTTATCGTAAGACCATGGTAAAAGGGATTTTTTACAAATCAATGATTCCTCACATAAATTTCATCTTAGGTCCATTGTAGATAGACATTTTTGCAACGTTTGCCTTTTAGAAATTGTATGGTAGGTACTCCCAAGGTACTTATATTTTCCAAAAAAATAAACTCCTTTTCAAAAATTTTATCAAGCGCCCATGATGTTGGGAGGAAATTTTTCCAAATAAATTAACCCCTTTGAAAAATTTTATCGTACGCCCATGGTAAATGGGAATTTTGACAAATCAGCGATTTCCTTATACAAATTTCATATCACGTCTATGTTAGATAGAAATTTTTGCAAATAAATGTTGTATGGTACTCCCGTGGTAAATATTTAATAAATTTTCACACACAAAATAAACCCCCTTAAGAATTCTCGTACGCCCATGGGAATGGGAATTTTCACAAATCAATGATTCCTTTACACAAAGTTTATTTTACGTCCATGGTAGATAGAATTTTTTGCGAATGAATGATTCTCTTTTAAAAATTGTATGGTACTCCCATGGTGAATGGAAATTTTCGAAGAAAAATGAACCCTTTTCAAAAATTTTATAATACGCCTATATTGTGTGCTGCAATATGTAAAGCCTGACGATGACGCGAGTTCAATGGTTTTTCTCCTCACAAAAAAGTCCCTAAAGAAGTTTTCCCTTTCAAAAAAACTCATTCAAAGTACATATATAAATTGGCTTCATACCTGTATTCCTCTATCCTTCCAAAGGGCCTCGGTGTGATCATAAAATTCTGATGGATAATCAAAATCAGGACCTGTTGCACAATCCTGAATCCAATCCACTCTGGCTTGATTTTCAGGTTTTTCTAAAGACACGGGCGGGCTGAGGGTCGACATTGCACCCGAAATGGTCTAGAAAGGTTAATTAAATAAATTTCAAGCAAATAATAAAATGTATCATTAATTACAGTATGTTTTTAATTACAAAATAAATGGTTCTTTTTCGGGATGTTTTATTGGGAAAGGTAAATAATATAAGGTATAATATGATTATTTTTACAAATAAGTTAACTCCTTTTAAAAATGTTATCGTACGCCCATGAAAGAAATGGAAAATTTTGCAACGAAACTACATTCCATTAACAGATTAAAGAAAAACGAGTAAACAAATAATTAACGATAATAAAAACAGTCAAAACGGTTTAAGAAAACTAAAACAAATGTTCAATATGTGGCAATAGGTGGTAAATTTTAAATATTTAGTAAGATTTTTCACTAGAGTAAATTGATAACTGACAAAATTTGAAGGTTTTGAACTGGCAATTTTTTTGTCTTGTCGCGGCAATTTTTTGACGTTTAATATGTCAAATCTATGAGTATAAAATTCTATCACTCTGTGATAAAATTCAATATAAAATCTTTGTTAGTGGTAGAAACCAAGTTGTTTATTTATTTATGTCATACTAATTCATTATTGTGTTTTTATTGCTTAGTTACCAACTATCTAATACCGTACTTTATGCCCCTGCGGGCATAAAGAGAAATCATTTTTTGTTCAACTTATTTCATAACCATGTCGTTAGCTTCTTTAGACTTTTTTGGCAACAGATTTACAGTTGTTTTCTTTGCTTTTTCAATAATTTTGTCAGGAATTCCAAAATCTTCGTTCATTTTGACTTCTAACTTTGACACATAAAATTTATTGTGATATTATGACATTTACGTTTGTCAACATTCACCTATTAATTTAAACCGGATTTTTTAAAACACTGATTTGTATTGAGATTGGATTGCAATAACGAACTAGTATGACATAAAAGTTTGTATGTACCGCAGGCATAAACAGATGTGTATACCCTCGGGCGACTTACAAACCCTCGGGCCAGAGGCCCTCGGCTTCGTATGAGGTCGCCCTCAGGGCATAAACATCTATTTATACCCTTGGTACATAAATAACTATTATTTAACTGTCTAAAAATTATTAAAACTGTTTCAAAAATTTAAATGAGTATTATTAACAATTAATACAAGATTTGGAAATAATTCAATAAATGAAATAGAGAGTACAATTAAGCTAAGTATACCGCGAAATACAATGAAGACAAAAAAGTCTGCGTGGGAACAGTTTAGAATGTTTCTGGACGCACGTAATTATACGTTGGAAAAGGATAATTCTGAACAAGTTATAGCAAAAATTCTTGAAGATTATGGTTTTAACATGAAAAAAAAGAGATGCAACTTATTATACTGAAGCTAGTGTGAAAACACTTTGGAATACGACTGCTCAAATGGTTCAGGAAAAATATTTTCTAGAATTTAACATCAAAATTGATCCATTTAAAGATATTACCTATAAATTTGCTAGATTGGCCAGGGATACAAAACGTAAAAACTTTCAGGCTTAACCTGAAACCAGAAAAAGAAGTTTTAACGCGTTTACCAAAGAAGAATTGGTAGAAAGCTATTCTGAAGATAATCCTGATGAGTTACAAAAAAAGTTTTTTCATTTATGTTCGTTCGAATTAGCATGGCGTGGAAATGAAGCTGCTAATAATTGTGATATTAATTACTTTAAAAAAGAATATGATAATAAAGGTAATTTCACTGGCATGGTAAAATATAATCCAATCTTTTCCAAAACGACACAAGGAGGACCAAAAGCTTTATCTGTGGCTGGTAAGAAATAATGCTTACAACAATTTGTGTCCCGTTCGTTTATTTTTAAAAATTATTGAAAAAAGAGAATCCCATCCTTATCTAACAACAACAAGATTATTTTTAACAGTATATCCAAATTGGGAGAAAAGAATATGGTACAAAAATTCACCATTGGGAATTAATACAATTTCAAAGTGGACGAAAATATCGGCAGAATCAATTGGTATAGACACAAAAAAAATAAAAATAACCAATCATTCACATAGAGCTTCTGCAATATCTGCATTAGCAAAAGAAGGAGTTGGTGAACAAGAAGTAATTAAGCTTACAGGACATTCTTCTGCTCATTCTTTGAAACCATATTTACAATTAAATGAAGAACACGATTTCCAACTTATAGAGAACCTTCGAGAAAATAAAAATAAAGAAAAGGAATCCTCAGTTTCTAACTTAAATTCATCACAGGTTATGATGCAAAACAATCCCCAAAATAATGCTACGTACAATAATAATAATTGTACTTTTTATATAAATAAGTTATTTTTTTTTCATAATATTATTTTTTTGGCTTTGTATAATTGAAGTTTGCAATAAATAAAACGTTTAAACATATGATTTTTTAGTTTTATACTCGATTTGAAATTGGTTTATAGTAATAAATCATTTTTAGCAGCCGATTCCATAGGCGCACCCACCTGACGTGCCGGTTTGAACCCTATTTATAGTAATCATTATTGTCATAACATGAGGACGAAAAGGCCATCATAAGACGAAAGGTGCATTCATTCTATTTCAATAAGGAGATCCCTACTTTGGATAGAGTTTTAGGGGCAGTAAAAGAAGACTTTCCTGCAATCAAGAGAGATAAACTATGGAAAGTTCTAAGAGAAATGAATTTTAGATGGGAAAAACATAGTCGGAAGTCTCATTTGCTCGAAAAAGATGAAATAGTGTGTTGGAGACGTAATTATTTGAGAAAAATAAGACAATTTCGCAATGAAAACAAAACAATTTTCTATTTGGACGAAACATGGCTGAACGAAGGCTACACAGTTGGAAAAATATGGACAGACAAAAATGTGACTTCTCACCGGCAAGCATTTTTAGACGGTCTATCAACAGGAATAAATCCGCCCTCTGGAAAAGGAAAACGATTAATTATAACTCACATCGGTAGCTCCAATGGCTTTTTAGAAGGTGGACTATTATCATTCCAATCAGTTCGTACAGGCGATTACCATGAGGATATGAATGCTGATGTTTTTGAGGAGTATTTCGAACAAATGATAGAGCTGATTCCACCTGGCTCCGTCATTGTGTTAGATAACGCTCCGTATCACTCCAGAAGATTGGAGAAGATGCCTACAACTGCTTGGCGAAAAGCAAAAATTATCGAGTGGCTTCTGGAGAAACAAATACAATTTGAGGACAATATGGTTAAAAAGGAGTTGCTATCAATTGTAAACACCCATAAACATCGGTTTCAAAAATATGTTGTTGACGAAATGGCCAAAAAACAAAATATAATAGTGCTTCGGCTCCCCCCCTACCATTGCGAATTAAATCCGATCGAACTGGTATGGGCTCATGTGAAAGGTTATGTGGCTAGAAAAAATACCACTTATAAAATGAGTGATGTTCAAAAACTCTTTGAAGAAGCGCTTCAAGAAGTCAACGCGGGGTAGTGGCAAAGATGTATAGAGCATGTAATAAAGGAGGAGGAAAAAATGTGGCAATTGGATAGTTTACTGGAGAAAACGGTCGAACCACTTATTATCAATTTAGGGGAAGAAGACAGTCCCTCAGATATTTCATTTTCTGATGATGATTAATTTAAAGCGAAGAAATGTAATGACTTACTATAAATTTTAAAGAATTTCAAATAGAAACATTTTTTCAAATTTACTTGTTTATTGGTTGCTTTATTGTTATTATTATTATATTTATTCAAATACAAGGGTAACAAATTATGCCACACATCCGAATGTTCACTAAATTATATAATTATTGTGTTTAATATAAACTTAAACCCACCCGAAAGCACGTGCATGAGTGCAAAACATCACAGGTAGAACCCTACCGCTTATTGTTCGAGCCTCGGGTTAAGCTTTGTATTCGACGCCCTTATCAGATCTATAGGAATGGAAAGTTTAATAAATGCAAAAGGGTCTATACTTTCAATGTATATACTATTTAAAACTTGGCAATTTAGGTGGACCACTTTGTATACGTGTTTGACGGATTTTAATGATTTATTACTATCAACCAATTTCAAATCGAGTATAGTCACGTCGAATACCACGTATTCAAGTTTGTTGCTTTTAGGTAATTTTGCTCATGACATTTAATCCAAAACCACTCGCCTGAAAAATGTCATTCGCAAAATTGCCAAGCAGCAAACTTTCATGACAATCGAAAAATTTTGCCGACAAAATTTTTCACTCTCGTATGACAAACCCCCCCCAATCTTACGTGAGACTATGGGTGTAAATGCGTTGAATTTATTGAAAAAAAAAAATGCTCAATTACTTTCATTTATTCAAAACTATCAAATTCTAGTAGGTATTAGGGAATATTACCGTAATCTTGTATTAGATTTACCTCCATCAACCTAGCCGAACCATTTATAGGAAATTTGAATTTTTGATTATGCCATAATTTGTCGCTCATTTATCGCTAATTTATTACCATAATTAAAATTTTGTCGCTCCTCACTTAAAAAAACCCTATGGTTCTGATAGCTTGATAGTAAGCTAGCAGAACCACTTTTTATCTATCATTTTTAAGAAAAAATAATTTGTCGCTCTTTTATTACCATAATTAAATGATATAAATTAATAAATTAGCGACAAATTAAGGTGATATATTAATTTTTCCGAATGTTGATTTGGTAAAAAGTGGTTCTGCTATCTTATTATCAACCTAGCAGAACCTTGGGTTTTTTTAAACGACGAGCGACAAATTTTTAATCATGGTAATAAATAAGCCACAACTTATGGCATACTACTACTACTACTACTACTACTAAATGTGCAGGCGAGCCTTGTCCTGGACAACTCAAGCCAAGGTTCCGACACTGAGGCCACTGACGGGCCCATTGTGCCATTCCTGCTATCTAGGCATCCATGAAACCGAGCCCTTCAATAAAGGCCTCAACCTTTTTCAATGGATGTCTGCTTGTGTCTCCAGGGCCATAACAGGGACTCCGAAGATTCGCCTGCGTAGTACAGCCCAGTGTGGACACTCTAAGAGAACATGGACTGACGTTTCATCAGTCATGCCGTAACCCCTACATAGGGAACTTTCCTCTACTCCTAAGTTGTGGAGGTGTTTCCTCATACAGCAGTGCCCTGTTAGGAGTCCTGCTATCTTCCTTAGCCTACTCCTTGGTAGTTCAGTGGCTGCCCTGGCGTGTCCATCAGTCCATCCCTTCAGTAGAAGTTTGGATTGTCTAGGAATCTGCAGAGCATTCCAATGAGCGAGGTGCCGATTCCTCAGCCACTTCTTCGTCTCCTTGCGTATTTTTTGTTTTGTTAGGCCCAGGGTCAGGCCCGTGCCGCAGAAAGGAACTGCCGCCCCTTCCGCAGCCAGTGTATCCGCCATCTCGTTGCCTTCAAAACCAAAGTGGGCCGGAATCCATTCTAGCCGCACCACGTTCCGCCTTGCAAGAGTAGCAAGTCGTTCTCGACATTCGTTAGCAAGTCCTGAGTTATTTATGGCATAATCAAAAATTCAAACTTCCTAAATGGTTCTGCTAATTAATGAGGGTATTAGATTTTATTCAAGACACATTTTTTATTTTAATTTAACAGAACTTTGACGCAATTTTACATCGTTTCCTTAAAAAAAAAACTACGTGATATTTGCCAAGACCCTCCCTTTCCCCCGAGTGAGATTTGGTGAGATTTCGCTCGAATCCCTCCTGAACGCATCACGTAATTAATGGACGCCCCCTAATATATGATATTTTATGAAAAAATTTAAAAAAAAAGACAAAAAAGGTGCGAAAGAACCATGGTAGGACTCAAGGTGGAGGCACAAGAAGGTAGAGCTCCCCCCAAAAACCGAAACACAACCCCACAAACAGAAGACAAACGTTAACAATCACTGAAACTCGGGTAGGAGGTGGGATTTTGATGGGGTTTTATGTGCCCCCCCTCCTTAATTTTATATGGGAACCATTTTTTAACAACAATAATTATGAGAAAAAAGTTTGGAGCCATTTTTCGTAAAAGCCGCGATTGTACATATTTACCAAATTCCCACTTTAGAGTACTATACTTCGTCAACGAAGGGCGTACGAAAGAAATTGTACATGAATTGCTTTAATAATTTTTTTGCCTACCTTACCGGAAAACCAATTATATGAACACCAAAAATAAGACGAAAATTAATAACGCCGCATAATTTTCAAATTTTTCACCATCTGCCACTCGATTAATCAGACGTTTCACATGAATTTTTCAACTATTAATTAATTTAATTATAATTTCCTATTTTTTGGTTTATTTGGTAGGCGAAATACAATAAAATTGTGTGTAACACATGCATTAAACGCTTTAGCAGCCCTATCAGCTGCCCTCGCTTCGCAACGCTCACGTGCATCTAATAGTGCTAAAGTTCATTTTCTACCCTTGTGGTACAATGTATACAAATCAATCAATCAATCCCCCCCAAAGTTTTTGATACGCAGTCTTGGGACACCCTGTATTTACAGTTTTTGTAAATCATTTTGACTGGGGAGTTAACCAGAGCCTTTCTAGATGTAAGTCCAATGCCGTCAGTGCCGATTTTTTTCTTGATTTAAATAGGAATAACCCACGATACACTTACTCACGGTATGCTGATTTCTACTCCAAATTGCGTCCGAGCCGCGCAGTTACGTCACGCGGGAACCAGAAATTTACACCCACCTCTCACCAGTCTTTCGATTCTTTGTGTTTTCATGCAATACAAGGTGTTGTTAGCTTTAATTTCAATTTTACTTGAGTTGATTCGTTTATTTGGAATTTCATTACCCACTAATTTACTGTTATTAGTGTTATTTAATACTGTTTAATAATATAAGGGTATTTTTGTTTTGTAACGATTAAGGAAATTAATAGGAAAATCAGTTTTCAAAACTGCCTGAAAAAACTGGACAAGAATATGTCAAAATTAACAAATTTCAATAAATGATTCTAAATATAAGCTTTTTCTACTCCTATACTATAAATTATTGATTAAATGGCAATTTTCAGTTTCATAATGATATTCATTATAACACTGGTTTTCATTGTGAAACTGAAAAATTTACCAATAGAAATCTAGATTTTCAAATAACCAAGTAGACAGACTCAATATTTTTTGTAGAATGTCGAGAAAAGACCAAAATAAATGTCGAGCACCAGACCAAAAATACTTAATGACCAAGGTAAATACATATTTAAACTTATTAATTTTTGTTTACAATAATTTATTACTAATTTTGTATAACAGTAACATACCTATATACGTTTTATATTAGTTTAATGTGGTCCCGTAGGGTGGATCGAGACCCGGTTTGTGCATTTTTTTATATTTTTTTTTCAAATCAAATTTCTTTTTCGTAGAAAAAATAGTGTATGTAAGTTTCATGTAATGGTTATTGATACACTCGCATTAACCATACGAAACTCACCTTTGGCTCGTTTCGTATCCCAGTGACACTTTTGTTAAAGAGTCTTGTATAATAAATAAAATATAATGGTAAAAATATGAAATATAACATATTTATAATATAATGGTGTGTTTCACTTTTGCCAACCCATAAATATTTCTGTTGCAAATCTTTTTAAAATGTAAAAAATATAATATATTACCTACATATTTCTACACGTTTTGTATATTGTTAACTCCCAGCATCATTGTACTTACCAAAAAAAAAATAACTAAGTTAATGATAATAAAGTAATATTTCATATTATATCTGAAAAACAATATCGCATTTAAATAAGCATTCATAAAGTGGAAATATGCATGAAAATTAAGGGGAATCTATCGGCAGCGATTTGAGAAAATATCGAAGTATTTTTAGCAAAGAATTTTGATGTAATGGATGTATTGGAAATTAAGAAAAAAATATATCATGTAGATTAATGTTGAACTTAGAGT
>CAJUYI010000920.1:6545-20520 GCA_910591695.1 Galerucella pusilla | reverse complement strand
AAAGTTATTAAAGGTGGATACTTTTATCTGAAAAGCACTGTATAAGAACAAAGTTATACAGAATAGTTATATTTATTTATTTACTTATCAGGCTTATTGCCTTAGTATAAATTATTATAGATTTATTAAAATTAAAATTGCTATTGGCATAACCTAGTTATAATTATAATTGTAAGTAAAGACCAGCATGCACAGATTTTAAAAAATCCATTGTGCTGATTTAAGGCTTAGTAAACTTAGTTTAATTATATATATTTATTATTGTTAAATACCTTATTGTAATTTACTACTAAGCAAATAAATTTGATTTTTGATTAAAAAAAAAAGTTTGTGGATGTTTGGTGGAAGTATGTGAAAGTTTGATGCAAGTATGTGGAAGTTTTATACAGAAATTAGACAGTGTGGTGAAAATAACGAATTTAGAATTATTGAATAGGGCATTATACAGGCATGTACACCGCAGTGGAAGTATATGGAAGTTTGGTGGAAGTAGGTGGAGGTATATGGAAGTATGTGGAAGTTTGGTGGAAGTAGGTGAAGGTATATGGAAGTATGTGGAAGTTCAATACAGAAATTAGACGAAATGCGGTGATAATAACGAATTTAGAATTGGTGAAGAGGTCATTATTATACAGGGTGTTAATGAATAGGTGTTACAAACTGAAAGAGCTTGTAGAAAATGCAAAAATTGGCGTAAAATCTCTTGTCGACATGGCTCGTTGGAACTTTAGTTTTCGAGATAAATGGTGTTAAAGTTACCCATACAATTTGTAAAATATCATAAAAATCAATCCTATTGAGTGTTTTCAGAAATTATAAATTTTGTGCTCGTTATGAAAGCATGTTGTATTACAAAAAAGTTGTATGGGTTCTTACATAGTCAAGTAACTTGAAAACAGTGTGTGGAAGTATGTGGAAGTAGGTGTACAAGATTTTTGTCGGTGGTTTACCCCTCGGTTAAAAACTAAAATCTTTCAATTTCTATATAGGTATTACGGAAAAATTTGTTAATGTCTATATTGTTAACGTTTTTAAGGTAATTTTGTCCATTCCTTTTTGATATTTGCCAGCTTCTTGGTCGCTAGCCATGTTTCATAATTATTTCTCCAATTACACCATCTCATGCTTATTTTGGTCTTCCTCTTTTCCTAGCGCTCTCATTGGTCTTTTATTATTCATTTTAAATGAAAATAAAATCAATCACGATTTGTTTAAATAAATTATTTTTTATTTATTTTGTAAAAATCAACTCTTGTCTAGTCCTACTGTATATTAGGTATATTTTCATGAACACTATATTTACTCAATTTTTAAAATAAACCTTTTTTCTATTTTCCTATTAGATGTCGGTTTTTTGTTCTGATTTGTACTAGAAAAATTAATTAAAGACATGTCCATTGTATACATCCGTAAATGATTTGTTTTATATGCCCTTTTATCAGTAAAATGTGCATAGAAATCGATAATTGGTCCGATTTTTCTATTGAATACCTCTGTAAAGAGTGATTTGCAACAAAAAAAAACACGGCATAAATTTCATGCCTACGACCACAACTGGAATTTTAACTTGGATTGTCACACATGCAGACGACCTATACGGCTATATTTATTATCTGTTTGAATTCTACGCTGGACTGGATGGCAAACTAGATACTAGATACAGAGAATTTCAATAAAAATTATACACCCCACATAATTCTGAAGGCGTCACTTTTTTTAAAAACTAAAAAAAAAACATGTCAAAAATCATATAAAGGGGGTCTTTTTGCTCATATGAAGACATATGTATATACCCCCTCCCAATTTTTTAAATGAAACACCCCGAGCTGAGTACTTGTAAGCTTTCACAGAAGCAGAGTATGAGGGTAGGTGTTTCATCATATAGTTCACATTTTCTGCATATATGCTCATTGACTTTACATGTTGTATAGACCTATCTCTCTTTCTCAATTTCAATGACCTGGTTGACAGTTCCTTGTGTACCTGGTTTAGTAAACTCTTTATAAGATGACTCAACTTAGATACATCACATATTCTCTGGATAGATGTTAACAAGTTCTCTACACCTACTAACCAGAAAGATAGGATTTGTACTGAAATGCAACAAATTACACCAGTGATATTGTCAAACACAACAAATGAATTCATTGGATGTCTTGTGTACTGTCAATTAACCCAACTTGGTAATTTGGTATAGCTTTAGATTTAGATATAAAAATATAAACTTTTGAGCCAAGAAAACTGCAGCACACATAGTGAATAGTTTGCCCCAAGGAAGTTCATAGTTCAGTTTATCGAATGCCTTTTTGAAGTCTACAAACAGAGTAAACAATTTTCTACCTCACAGACCTAGATAGTTATTTGTGATTATTGATATTACATAAATAGTATCCTCACAGCTACTATTTTTTCTGAATCCTGCTTATCAAGTCTATTGTATTAAATAATGTAAGTATTACTGGCTAACCTCGGTCGATGGCCATTAATAAATTATTAAACATGTTTAAAGTACTCACAATGATGGCATCACGAATATTTTTCTTAATGTCCTCAATCTTCTGTTTCTTCTCCTTTTCACTGAAACCGTTAACGTGCAATATACGCATCTGTTTAACTATAGTAGATTTTCCAGACTCTCCAGCTCCCAAGAGTAGCAGTCGATGCGTAGCACGATATACCTGCTTCTCTTTAGCTAGCTGCCTATTTATTTGGTCACTAATACGCTTCTGAGAACGGATATCTTCGGACGCCTGGGCAGCGTCCCTATTCCCGAAGCAGCCCATGGCCGCCAGGGGGGACCACCAACAATCGGCCCCCTTATCGGCGGCCACCGGGCCACACTCTGGGCCTGACGCCACCGTGGCTCTCACCCTGTAACAAAAAAAAACTCTTAAATATAACAAAATATTTTATATAAACCTGTTTATAAAGACCATCACATTTTATACAGATTTAAGTGAAAGTTCTTTATGAAAACCGTCAAGAATTCTTTATTCCCTTACAAATCCAGTGATCCAAACCAGAGATAGAGAAATATTACTTTCTATATGGGAGAATAACTAGCAATGTTGCCAAAATCATATTAGGTGTGTTTGTGTGTGCAAGAAAGATGAAATGGAAATTGCTCCATTGCCGCAGAACTTTGGAAATTGCTATGCTCAATTTAGATAGTATCTCTGTATCTGTAGAGTAGGAAGGGTGAGTGTAGGCTCAAAGCACTTAGGCCACATGTGACGCATTGTACATCCTCCCAAGGAGTTGTCCTCCTAGGTCATTGTCCATCCTGTCCTTCCCAGGAAGGTGGACAGGTCACTAGGAGACATCCCCTTTATATTGGCAGGTGTAGACCAAGACTCACCAAACACACACTCTCTTATTGACTATAACTCCGGATTCTCACATAAGACATGCCTGACAGTTTCATCTTCCTGTTCACACATCCTGCATAGCGGTGATAGTAATGTTGGATTCCTTTATTATGAAATTTATTAATAAACCATAAATTATTCTACTAGAATTATTGAGGATATGGCTAATATTTGGTAAAATATTAACTATCTAAATACAATTTTTCTCTAGCTTCATTAGTTTGAGAAATACAGGTTGATAAAGAGAGGAGATTAAATAAACTTTTTTTCTACAAGTCTTCCCCGTGGATAGAGAACAAATTTAAAATTATTATTTTTTTGGTTATAGTCTCTTTAAAGCATATGAACAGTTTTATTTTGTCAAATCCTAATAAACCAGTGGCGTGGTAAAAGTGAATTGTAAAATTTATTGTACCATATACTTGAAACACTCTGTATTTCCAGCTAAAGACTTTTGTCTGCAATTATATAAATGATTTAGGAGATTATCTTTATTGGTTACCAAAATGAACACTTAATAGAGTCTGATTTAGAGACCTACATTGTACTAATTTACAGCGTTTGCTTTAATACTCATTATTTTTGTCCACAGGGGCTTTTCTGGAATTTTCCTTTTTGGTGGTATAAATGATTTATTAACTCAAAAACAACTAACACAGTGTCAATCACAATATTATGATATTATGTAGGTATAACTATGATAAGTTATCAATCTAACTCTAGTCATATGACACACAAAGTAATAATAATAAATATCTCAATACCTAAATTACCTGCTTACAACTAAAAAAGATTGTTTTATTTTTCTTTTGAAGTCCTCAATTGTTTCTAATTTCTTTAGTTCTTCTGGCAAGTCAATAAACCTTTAATTTTTTTATGGAGATAGTCAGGCATGTGACCTATTTTTATTTTAAATATAAAAATTATTGTTTGGTAAAGGAACATTTAATTGGGAGCATGTTTAAAGATGTTTGCATTTCTACAGTAGGAGCCAATCTAGGACATGATAATATTTACTGCAACTTTTGGGATTGATTTCTTTCATTTTGATTTAAAAGATATCAGACAGTTACACAATAAGTGCAGTGGGGTAGTATTAGAGAATTAAATAAAACCCTGTTTAAATTTAAGCTGTCAATAAATCTCGGACAAGTCTAAGCAATTTTATGACATAATGCTATCTTTTAGTAGCTTGCGCTTGTAAAATTTTAAGAAATGAAACTAACTTACTCACTTATATAAACATACTATTATATTTTTTTTAGGCATGTACCCTTTTTTTTAATGTAACTGTATTTTATCAATGTAGTTGTGGTTTATGCCAAAATTTTATAAACAAAGTGATTCTAAAACTTAAACAATAAAATGGTATCGCAGAATTATAATTATGCTAGGAAAAATATTTTTCAAAACTTAAAATAAAATATGTCATAGGTAATAGTATAACAAGTCATGAAATTATAATGCCTTTTATAGTCTTTGAAAATCAAAGAACATTGAATTACACTTCAATGTTGAACAATTTATGTGTTACCAATTTTAAAGTTTATCATTTCAATCTCGATTTCAATTCATTATTTTTATTAATATTTAGTGTGATATATCCAGTACAAATTTTATATATCTATGTGTTTTATGTTAATGTGTAATTTGTATTTTACTGTGGTGTAAGTCAATTTTTCAAAAATTTATATTTTATATTTAGGACCTAGACGTAATAATATAATATATTTCGTCAATTAATGGTATGGTATGTAATTAAAAATATTCAAATTTTACTTATCACCTTAGTGTTTCAATTGGATTTCTTATATGCTGTTATTTAAAAAGTATTTGGAGAATATAGGGTAACAAACAAATACAACCTGACAATTTCAGCTTAGACACTTACTTATTTCCAAACAAAAAGTATAGATATTAGTAATAATGCAAATAATAAAATAATTTTACTGCACTGATACCTACATTAGATAATTATGTTAATAGACAACAATAAAGATTTTTATATAAAATCACAATTTTGTTATGAGTTGGATATTACTTTTGATTTGGGGCTAAAAATACTTTACTCAACTTTTGTGTGGACAACTGTGGTTTTTTTTAATATTAAAATAAGATTTTGGCAACTGGACAACTAAAATTATAAATCATAAGTGACACACAGATACTCTAGGAAATAATTTCAATTTCCTGTAAAACAAGTATGTTCTAATATTAACTCCCCCTTAAACAAATACTACTTAGAAATGATTAGGTACCTATGAGTACAATTTGTTTTTATTTTATGTTAACAATGTATTTGCCACTTTTAGGCTTGTCATGACAGCTTGTTACTGGAATTAAGTAATTATTTTATCAATTTTATTTTAAAATTAGGTTTGCCCAGCAAGGAATTATTGTATTTAATACATTTATAATATCAAATCACTGAATACATCTAAATTATATATGAAATTTGAATCTAAGAATTTAATTGATGTGTATGTATTTATTCAAATTAATACAATAATATGGAATGTTTACTAATTGACAATTAAAGAACTATTAAAATAAGTAAAACCTGAAGGTTTTTGTGTAATAAGATAAGCTTAGCTCTGACAAATTTATGTGTGATTATAATATGTACAAAGGAATTATATTATATATATTTTGTATGATAATCATTACACTACCACCATTTAGGAGTCTACATCTATGTAATGTGTGTGTAAAACTTCTATTTTGGCAAATAAGCACGATTTTTGCAAATATATATATACTACAACATCTACAATTTACATTTTTGCGATACCGAATTAAATTAGGTACATACCTACCGAAACACTTATTCCAGGAGCTGCAAATCCAAATCATGTACTTCCATACCTTTGATAGGAAAACATTACATTTTCAGGACACATTCCTCATTATGAGGAAACTTTTTTTTGCATGCTTTCACCATAAATGTTCAAAAAATCACTTAAACAAATATCCGAACTCACTTATTTTTCGACTAAAGAAAAAATTAAATATGTAGAGTAAAAAAATGGCTCCCTAGAGTATTTTTACAAAGCCATGGACACTAGTTATTTTTACATAAATATTTTCAAAAATAGCCCACTTTACTGAGACAGGTATATATTAGTAGAATACAACACAAATCTACACAGGCATATTTTAAAAATAGAAACTGGCTAATATTTTATAGAGTTTAATCGCGAATCCTCTATCGGTCTTCCTAAAAACTACTCGATACACCCTGTCACTAAATCGACTTTTGCTTAAATTGCACTGCACATTTGTATAATTAAACTGTTTAGAAAAAATATCGTTTTATTAACTACACTGATTGTATTATTTTACATTTGCATTATTAAACAATGTTTTTTCAATATTTCACGATTAACTTCGGAAGTACACAATTAACTTCGTTCAGTATTGCCAAACGGGGCGCCACTGGCGCTGTCATCTAAATGATTTTGCGCAGAACATTCCCAAAAATGTTTCTTAATATACAGGGGCAGGGTAATAATTATTTTTCTTAAGGGCTTATTTAAATGTGTTAATTTTTACAAAATATCCGCATTGTTTAAATTTTTTTGTTTTTGAAGATATTTTAGATTACAAAAACTCATTATAACGAATTTCATCTCTCATCTGCATGTCTAATATACTTATCAAAATATTATAAATATTTTTAGCAAAAAAAAAATGTCAACACTGTAAATAGAGTCGAATTTGAATTAATTGCATTATATTTGATTAGCTTGGTTTATGACGCCTTCAAACGAGCTATAGATATGTAATATTTTTGTTTTGATATGCATTGATATTTTTCAGAAAAAGGATATCGTGGAAGATAAAAGTACATATACTTAAGACACCAGAGGTTCGTGATGTAAAAGCTTTACATTTTTGAGCTTTGTTAATGTACCCAAAATAATTCATCAACTACTCGTATTAATGAATGATTTTTTATTAATAAACAATTTTGATATTGGCAACCAAAAACACACAACATAATATGATCCATAGAACAATACTTTTATACTGATATGATCCCTATTAACAGTTTTTTATAGTCTTAGACTAAACGCTTAGATGGCGCTGAATGAAATATTTCACATTTCACCATGGAGACTATATTATCTAGGCTCCATGTATTTCACTACGAATTTAATAAAGATATTTCAAAGGGTTGGGCTCTTAATAGATAGATGTCACTGACGACAATTCGTCAGTGACAATAGTGGTGGGTGAAAACTAAAAACAATATGAAAAAGTTTTAGTGTTGCATTTTCATGTATTATTTCACTCTTGTTGTGGTTAACCTTGTTGAATTTTGTAAATAATTTTAGATGCAGTGGCCTATCTTGTCCTGACTGCACATAGTTACATAATATGTATGTATATACAGTGCTCGATTTCAGGCGTTCCGGAACCTCTCTCTGTAAAAAAACTAAATTATTTGAAAACAGTTAAAATTCTTTGTCAGTGAGTTAACTTACGAGCGTGATTAAGAACATCATGTATTTAACTAACTATTTAACTAACTATTGTTGATTGAGAAGTAAAAACAGCCTAAAAATGCGTAATTTTAAACTGAAATTTTGAAAATTTTCCGAAGGCTCCCGGACCCCCCTTTTGCTGGGGGGGTATGGAATACCCCCCAGACCCCCCGGTGTGTCCACCCTTAACAGAGTTCCGGTACCTCAATTTTTAGAAATCGAGCACTGTGTATATATATATATAGGGGTAACATATTCACTTCGACCTACACAAGGATCTATTGAGCCCCATTACTTCTACCTAGAGTTCACTTGATCTCGAAAGGTTCTAGATCTTTTCAGTGGTCAGATTTTCTCATTTTTTCGGCTTTGCCTATTTCTTCCAATATTACATTGGAGCTGATATCATTAAAGGGTTCTGGCCCCCAAAAAGGTGTCTCAGTCCTTCTCTTTGCTGGCTCATCAACTATTTCATTTCATTCTATTCCAGTGTGAAATCCACAATAAGGTGACTATATATTGTTGTTGCCTAGTTCATTGAGTTTACCTAGGCATTCTTATACTATTTTGGAACTGATTACTCAAGAACTCAGTGCTTTAACGGCTGTACCACGCTATCGTTTTGGTGAAAACAGCATGAAAATCGGTGCAGTAGTTTTTGAGTTTATCGCGGTGAAACGTGAACTTTGCGTTCAGCCTTTTAGCTTTTATATTTATCATTGAATTTCTTAAGAGTTTTGGTTTTTGGTGGAATAGTCCATATATATTTCCTAAAAATATTGCTTTTGAAAAATTAATAAATTATTTCACTTGTGTGATTTGTGGTGGAATAAACTAATGATCCAAAAATCAAGATTCGTAAAGTATTTTACCGCGAAATTTGAAATTTTAAATTGTCTTTAAATAAGAATGAGAAAGGTTCCGGCAGGTCTTCTCTCATCGTCTGTCGACAAAGTAGCAAGTTTGGAACTGTGCAGTAATCCAGATTCTTATGATAAAACGGCATCTTTTGTTCATTCAAACTGGTGTTAAAGTTATTAAATGGATTACTGCACAGTTTTCTGGAACATAGTTCTTGGGATACAATTTCTTGGAGTACCTAACAAGTTCCTGGGATACAATTTACTGTATCAAACAAACAGTTTATGGAATACATAATACAGTTTCTTGGGATACAAGGCCCTTTGGAGTAATAAGTTTCCTGAATACAGTTTCCTGCATACAGTTCTATGGAGTAAACAGTCCATAAGAATACATCAGTAGTACCTACATCAATAGTACAACTTTATCTTCACAAACAAAAGTTCTAGTGTGCTAAGTATTTTTTTTATTGTTATTAACCCATCTTTTTTGTAATATCAATATAGAAATTATATACATTTTTTTATCTTGATAGTTTTATTAATTATACAGGAACTCTAAGTTCTTTTTTAACAGATTAAAAGTTAGCTGACTTTTAGATTTGATTTTCTTTTAGGAAAGAAAATTAGTGGCGCCCTAAAATAGCTTTTTCTGTTTTTCTAGTTATGCCAAAATTTGTTTTTCTTAAGATTAATAAGGTAACAAAGCCCTGCGAACTGGCTTAGTTTACCTCCAAATTTAATAGGTTAGTTAGGCAAGAACCTGCAATAATTAACATCATTTTTTTTCAACGACATTCAATCTCATTAATTTGTTTAATGGCGCTCAAAACCATTCAACATTACGGTTTCAGCGGACAGACAAACGCTGCATTTGGTTGTAATGACACCTATTTGGTTTAGTATTTTGTTGATCAAGGACTCCAGAGGATTTCTTCATGGAGTTTCCGGTGTTCCTGAATGCACGTGGCCCTTATAAATTTAAAAGTTCTCTTTTTAGACATTATCCAGAACAGATTTTTCACCAAGGGAAAAAGGTTATTTGAAATAAAAAAATGTGGTTAAGTTCTTATAATTGTAATAATATTTATAAAATATACATTTTATACAAAGAAAACCTAAACAGGTGAAATCATAAAAAATCCATGTCAAGAGCATTATATAAAGCAGCAATTTCGCTGTGACTTGTTATCCGCCAAAATGGAAAATTCAAGGCTTTTGCTGCTGCTTCTTCATCTTGCCCGTCACCTATTACAACATAAGTACATTTTCTGCCAAACCTTGTTACTATCCTCTCAAAGCAGCTTTCTTTACCTGTAAAAAGACATATACAAATTAGAACTGAGAATGTCAATGTTGGATAATTTAGAGCTCACCTATTTTTGTTGCAGAGTAGATATTGTCAATAGGAAAGACTCCTCCAAGACCAAACAGCAAAATTTTAGCAAGAGCTGGAATGAGCTGAGTAGTTGTTACCAGAACATTTACGCAATTACTTCTGGAATTAATTAATGTTAAACACTTATTCGCTAGAGTTAACCAGTTATCAGTGACTGCTTCTATTTCTGACCTAAGTTGAAGCCACTGTTCTCTTTTTGATGCTCCCAAGAGGCCACCAACACTAAAACATTTAAAATTATAAATTAAATATATATTTTATGATATGACGTTACTGAACTTATCATATGAAAAGTAATAACAATAAATGAAAAGGGAAACATGAAAAAAAATATTGAAGCTTTTAAAATTGTATCCAGTATGACAATCATTGAAATGGATCCAATGGGAAAATCCAAAATAGTTACCTAGATGTAATTTGAAATTCACAATATACTATCGCTTACCTATTTCTGTAATTATTATAAGTTTCTTTAATTTTCCTATATCTAAAAGCCAATTTTCTCATCCAGTCCACACCTCCTCTCACTCCTGCTGCTAAACATAAATTGCCACTTCCCGCTGAAGTTGTTGATTGAAAACCATCAGTACTAAAATTATAGTTTGATAAATCTTGTCCATTGTCATCTGAAGATACATCGTCGATATGGACCTGATCACAATCCTATAAAATGATTTGCAAGGGTTAAAAAAGTAATTTACAAACTTTATTATTTGAAAATCATGTTTCAAGTTAGTTGGATTTAAGATGTAGAGATTAATGACTTCCTTATAAATAATGATTAGTCCTTTCAAGTCTGTTAACCTACTTATACAATTGACTCTTTTTAATAACATATTAAATGTAGGTTATTTTTCATTTTTAAACTAAAGATTTCAAATACAACAAAAGGGGCATTGTTAACGAGTAGATAGGAACTGTCATTTTAAAACTGATCAACTTGATATTTGATCGTTTTGAAAATATTATTAAAAGATGTCTCAAGAATTACAATGTGTCCCTTGATTTAACTTTAATCCCGAAGAGAAAATAGTGTGTATGACTTGGAGCAGAAGAATTTTCTATTTGTACTTTGCAAAGATCTGCCTTGGTTGGCTCTACAGCTGTACATTTCTGAGCTTAGCACATAGTAATTGGGATCTACTATTATCTGATTATTGTAAATATTTTGACTTCTATTTACCTCTATATCATTAAAGAAGAAATGTGTGTCTGCTAAATTAAAAACCATCTCTTCCATTTTAAATCCAAGCTGTACAACACTTTGCGTATTTTTCTGATATTTTGTAGCATAGCTGCCTGTTAGTAAAGTATGGAAAATGATTATAGTTTCATCAAGATCCCAAATGAAAACCCTGTCTGTTGTTGATTCTGGTGTAGTTGGAGAAACTGTGTTTGTTCGCCTTCCTCTGCCTCTTGTACCCCTTGTTTCTGAGCTTAAGCTTCCTGATGAATCTCTAGAGCGCTTATTATCTGGTTTTAATGGAGATGTCGATCCTTCTGATAATGTTATATTAGTAGGAGAATTATCTGCAAGAATGATTCTAGTTAATTTAAAACATGATTAATACACATTCATTCATTGAGCTTCATTTAAAAGGTTCTAAAGGAGGAAGCTACATATATTTTAACATCAAATCAAGTTTATTCATTAGTAGGTATTAAATAAAAGATCTCATCCCTGAAATATTCTACTGACATAATCCTTAATACTATCCATTACTATAAATGTTTGGTCAAATATATTACTTTGGAAAGCTACAGTTATTCTCTGCAGATAATCTTTGATTACTTGATAACCCACCTTCATTTTCAGATTCACTACTAGTATCACTGTAAGCGCATAGCTGGATGGACATTTTTAGGCGTAATCACAAATCAATTTATTTGGCCAATTATCCATATTAATTTTCTGTATGAATGTTTTTTAGAGACATTTATATTTTAAGTCGAGGACATAATATGTTTTGAAATTGAAACTGTCTATTTTGGTTTGGAGGTTAGGTTAAAATAATCAATTCTACTTTTTTTTTTTAAATTCTTGTCAATTGGCATTTGGCCTCTACTTTAAGATTATCGACGGAAATAAAATAAATATTAATTCTTGAGTCGTTCATTCAGAGATTTTTCAAAATTAAGAGTGTATTGTATAAAATGCTCATATAATATCACTTAAGTTTTATATTTTCCTAAGGGACCTAGCATTTTATATGATAACTTTAGCTTTAGCAGCCCGAGAATATTAGATGCATGAACGAGCGGTTTTAATCTCTATTTCCGTCGACCGTGTATTAACATATTTAACGTTCTCAAAATTGGACAAAATGATACATTAATGACCCCCATTAATGCATGATTTACATTAATCAACGATTTCTCTGTAGGCAACCTAACTCACATCTTATACATTATATTTATATTGACAGTTACCTGTGGTGTAGGCAACCAAACATACATTTCAGTGACATTATTCATTTTTGACAATGACAAATAAATATTTTCATTTTTTAAATATTGAGAAAAACGAATAGAGCTTATACAGTCGACGGAAAAGCTTTGTAACTAATACGAGTATTAAAAGGACAATTAACAATATCGAACATTAACGCAGGTAAATTATCTCGGTATTTTAACAAAAAATAATACCTAAGCTTTAATATTTGTAATACCATTGATTAAAAATCCTATTTTTTAATCAATGGTAATACCTATATCTTCTTTTTTTTCTATTTATATTAAGTCAATATCAAGATAGGCTACTATTTTTGGTCTAACAAAAATATTAAACACCAAGTAGGCTATAATGTAACTTCTGTCATTCTGACCATATTCTGACGATGATATTTTAAATGTCGAAATGATCAATTTTGAATTTTCATTATTTTTTCATTTGAGTGGAATTAGTTAGAAACTTTTAGTTCAATTCAAAATAGTAACAAGTAACAAATGGTGAAAAAATTCAAAAATCGTGGCGTTGTGAATTTTCCTCCCTTGAGCTTGCAAACAAACAGTACCTTCCGTCCTATTGTTGGTGTTTATATGATTGGTTTTCCGGTAAGTTGGGTGAAAAAACTAATATAAATAACTATACTTCTATAACTCATAACAGTTTTGCATTACAGCCTTTTTTAAGAAACTTCTGGCAATGTAATTGCTTGCCTTTTTTGAATAATAATTGCGCATGCGTTTCGGTCATTTTTAGTGCAACTTTTAGGCTTGAAAAATGTAGAAATATTTTCAAAGTTAAGGTAGATTCATACTATAGGTCAGATCACGGTCCGGTCGCGGTCCTTTCGCGGTCCGGTCACGGTCAGATCAAATATTAGAACATGCAATTTATATTGAAGTATTCACATTAATAGGAACGGTCAGGGACGGATCCAATCAAATGACCGCGGCCTTTCTCTCTACGAATATTTTGATCGTACCGAGACCGTGCCATTTGAGTAAAATCGCAAGTGTGGACAAATTTACGGTCAGAGACAGATCATTTACGTTTGATTTGTGCCATATCTTTTTTAATTATTTTGTGTATTTTTTAATATGGATGAAAAAATAATAGAATTTATTAGAGAACATGAAGAACTATATACTTTCGGAAATAATCGTAATCCAAAAGATTACCATACAGAGTAAAAAATTCTCCTTCTTTTCTATGTTTATGGGATGCACCCAAAAACCCCTATTAAGCTTCTTTTTAAAATATTCATCTTCATCAAGAATGTAAGCCATTACGGCTAAGTCTCTTGTCGTGAAGTTGGAAAACATTGCTTGTTTAATGACTGGCACGAGACTGCTAGTGTGAATGGATCGGAAAAAAACAAGACCGTGACCGGACCGATATCTGACCGTGACCGGACC